>JAAAKQ030346366.1:0-17915 GCA_010016005.3 Zanna intricata
CTAACCGGCGAGCAGGAATACAAAAATCATTCCTGCTAGCTGATTTACGCAGAGAGCCAGTACGCAGGCGCCTGCTCACATGTTTACTGTGAGACCTCCAACTTGAATACGATATCATATTTCTGCTGACAGGTAGTCGCTTATTGAAGCTTGCATCTAGCAAGCAGGTAACCAGCGTTCACTGTGTGCAAACCCTACATCTAATATCAAACTTGTCTGTTTTATTTGTAAGTGAAGCCGTGATATCACCATACTTTCAATACAGAAAATGTCATATAAAAGCTATATGTTAGTGGCCTGCAATGCTGGCCAAGAGTGTTCAAGCATAATGATTTTGGCTTGCCATACAAGCCAAGAGACCTGTGTGGACAGCCTACATCATAATCAGAGCTCTGTGCCATATGGCGATGTCCCGTGTTGCAGACCAAAAGATTTGAGGGACAGATTAGTAAAAACTTTCCCAGGGCGCAAAGGACTAAGTTTAATTTGAGTAAATTAATTATGTGTATGTATAAACAAAAAAAATTTTTTTTTTTTTTTTTTTTTTTTTTTGCATGTATTTAATTGTGTTTAGAAAATTGTTTGATAAATACCAATTTATTTGGCAGGTCGGATACATAGCACCTAATCATAATGGGTAAGATAATGAAACAAGGTAAGGTCGTGTTGGTACTTAGTGGCCGGTATGCTGGTAGAAAAGCTGTTATTGTCAAGAATTGTGATGATGGTAATGCTGATAAGCAATATGGCCATGCTCTTCTTGCTGGTATTGATAGGTACCCACGAAAAGTGCACAAGAGGATGGGAAAAAAGAAGATCCAGAAGAGGTCTAAGATAAAGCCTTTCCTTAAGGTAAGTTTATAATTAATGTTTATAGAAAGTAATTTTATTGATTTAAAAAAAATGTATTAACTTTTTTTTATTATGGTTTTATTTTGAGGTTTTTATTATGAGATATTTTTATTGATTCTGAGATTTGAATTGGATCAGAAATTATACATAAGAAAATTGTTAACTTTTAAAGTGGATGTCATTTAACTTCAAATTATAATAGGGGCCATTAGTTCACAAAAAAAGAGCATCAGACAAATTTGGTTAAATATTTCTACATGAAACGTTCTTGGAATATTTTCTGTGAACTTATACCTAAACAATGAATCTGAGTGGTTAGTAATATCATTTCTTTTAAAATTTAGTGTTTACTGCACTAATTCATCATAATATAACTTGGTATAAAAAAAATACAATTACCATTATTTTCATTTTAGTTTTTATATACTCACTTAAATGTGAGTTTGGCTTCTTTAAAGTCAGCTAAGTAGTTCTTTAAAGCTAAGACTACATTTCATTCACATCATCCTCTGAAGTAAAACCTTATGGTAGTTCTGGAGGCTAAACAGAAAGAAAGAGCTAAATTGTGCAGGATATTTTGTTGTATCATACATGAAGCAGCAACTTCATCATCTCTTGTAAAACTTAATCCAGTTGATAAATTTCTATTGTTATTTACCACATAAATGTTATGTTTCAAAGAAGAAACTGCACTTAAGTGTGCAGTTTATTCTTTGAGTAAAATTTCATATATCCTTTGTTAATCTCTTGTATTCAAAAATTTGTTCTTTAGCCAAAAAGTTTTAAATTGGTTCGTTCTATTGATTTGTTTCAGAAGTTTAAGTAAGGCTTGTTATCTGCTCATAATTCTTTACAGACTTTGCTCTACTTTGAACCATTTTTGGCCTTCGGACACAGTTCTTGATAAGCAATTAATGCTTAAACAATTTTAAACATAAAGTATTAAATATCTTTCCTTAAATCTTACACCAAGTATAATTCATTGTTAAACTTTTTTCAAACACTTAAATTTTTCTTTTAACTCAAAAAATTAACTTCACCTTAATAATTCTTGACTGCAATTCAGTTAGGTTGAACTTTCTAAAGGAATAGAAAAAAATAGGTTAAAAGCATCCAGATCATTTAATACATAGCACTTTTTGCCTCATTTGTTGGTATTTTAGGTAATTTCAATATTAACTATTTAAATTTCTGAAGTATTCTGTTTAGTGGCATACATTTTGCAAACTGTTTATATTTTAACTTAAATACAAAGACTCTTGCTTCTGGATTTAAAATATTTTCTTATTTTATTTTACAAATTTTTTTATTGCTTTTAAGTTAATTTTTTTTTCTTTAACAAGGTTGGGAAGTGTACTTTTAGTCACCCTTACTGTGATATCATTTGCTGTTTGTTTTATTTAAAAAAATATTTTTTTTCTATTTTTCTGATAAAAATTTGTGTACTTCTGTATTAGATTTATTACATGTTTTTTTCTGTAAAAATGTCTGGTTGTTGGTCGAGTTAAAAAAAAAAAAAAAATTGAAATAATTGACCATCTGTACAGAGGTTCTTTTTTTGAGTTTCTTTTTGTTTGCTTGATTGATTGCAGGTAATAAATTATAACCATTTGATGCCAACTCGTTATACATTTGAAATTCCTCCGGAATTTAAGGTTACTCACAAGGATTTAAAAGATCCAATGAAAAAGAAGAAGTTGCGTTTTCAAATCAGATGCAAATTTGAGGAAAAGTAAGTGTGGTTATGTTAGTGATCTTTTTTTTTTCATTTTTATGTTATGATGTACTGTGTTTTAAAAATGATAAAATATTTTTTGTAAAAGTAACATTTCTACTTTAGACAATTTTTCAATTTCAACAATTAGAAAATTGATAAAATATATTTGTATTCACTATAAATACTCATAATAGTTTCATTCATTCATTCATTCTAAAAATAGCACTCTGATATTGTAATTATGTGGGTTTGATTTGAAGATAAATGGCTTCAAAAAGAACAATATATATATTTAAAATTTGAACACATCTCAAAACTACAGATGTTATATATATGGGAGCATTCTGTGGAACTCTTTTAAGTATTGTAAATTAAATAATAGTACATTATGCAGTGAGTCTAGAATAATAGTCATTGATGCACAAGTGCGAAGTAAACCACAACACAAGCCTTGGCAAGTGTTATAAGCTGAACAAGAGTGCTTTAATGGCCATGATAAAGAGTTGCTACTGTATTTTTTGTAATATAAAATTTAATATAATTTCTTTTATTTATTCATATAAAATACTGTAACATACACAGCTATAGCATATCTTTCGACTCTTGTAGGTATTATATATTATAAATTGTCAAAAAACTAATATGTGGAACTAGTTGTTATGCACTAGTTGATGTAGACTAGTTACTATTGACTTCCAAGTCCATTATTTTATTCAGTACTTTTATTTGTGATTGACTCATATCTGTACCTATCAGCAACAACTGTAGATTTCTATCGTCCAATGCTAGAGTCAAAATTACTCTCCAGCAACAAGTAACAGAGTTGCAGATCTTCTTTGAAAAAAATGACCTTATGAATGCATCTGAAAGATACAGATAATGTAACTATTTACTTAACCATATTTCCAATTTTGTTAATGCTAACATTCTGCACAGTGCATTTTCCTTTTATGTAGTTTAAAAAAAAAGCAGATTTTTTACATTCCTTAGGACGTAAATTATAAGTACACATATGTTGTAATAAATCCTTGTTATAATGAACGATCACGGCTTTATTTTTTGTATTTGTTACAGTAACTAGAAGTGTTAATCCAAGATCCTTTACATCATTAAATTTTATGCTGCACATTTCTTGTTTTCAGCAAGCTCCCACTATTCAAAAAATCAATATTACTTGTAAGAAAATAATTGTATTCAAATCTTTTATGAAATTCCCAGATTAGAAAAAATATATAAGTAACATTTATGTATATTTCATAAGTATCTATTAAATTAAAAAAAATCAAGATTCATACTTCAGCCTCTGATCCCAGCTGACATTGTGGGCCAAGTGATAGTGATTCAGCATTCTTAACCACTCAGACAACTTTACTGTCTGATTTTCTTTTTAAAAATAGCTGTCGGCTTAGCATACTTTATGACTGTTGCACGTTTCAAATTTAGAGTAGCACTTTAGAATAGGCTTTTCATTAGTTGATTGATCGCTACAGGAATAGTAAGTAACCATATAGTGCGGACAAAGTTGCGATGGGTAGCTAGTATTAAAATAAATTTAAAATTGTGATTAAGAAAAATTCTCTTTAAAATCCAGTAAGGGAATAAAAGTTGAGAATTGGTTGTGAAATGGGTGTTACTTTCACTTACTGTTGTTGAAACATTTTGGTTGGTTTTCTTTTATATTAAGAAAAGGGATAATTCTAACTATGTTTTACTAATGAACAAATAAATCAATGTTTTATAATAAAGGGTTTCAAAAAGTAAAGATTTTATTTTGGGGCTGAACAAGTTTGTTAATTCCAGGCAGCATTTGGAATAAGATAGTAAGTAGTAGAGAAAAATTATCAAATAGTCACAGATCTAAAAATTTTTATCCCTTTTTAAATAATTGTTTTACTTTCACCTTTGTTTAAAAAACAAAATCTGTGACCATCCAAGATTGTTAATGGATGGGTATTTTGCTGTAAGAAAAATAGCCAAGAAGTGTAGTGAATGATGTTGTTTTTTCAGACCTCCTCTTTCAAATGTATTTTTATTATAAAATTTTTTTTTTTTAGGTACAAGGAAGCTGGAAAGAACAAATGGCTCTTCCAGAAGTTAAGATTTTAAATGTACTGATAAAAAATAAATACTAATGTTTATAAAATTTCTGCCTGTCAACTTTTTACATTATCATCCCGCATGCCACCATTGAGCTTCTTGTTCAAATAATGTTAATGTTTTAATATAAGAAGTTACTGCTGTTAAAATAAGGCCTGATGTTTGGTAAAGTGTGTATTATATTAAGATCATTAAAAAAAAAAATTAATTATTGACATCAGCTATCTTGACTATTTATTGTAATATAGAATAATGAATAATAAGGGAAAGTAATAGTTTTATTACTTAAAAATCCAAATTTTATTTACTTGGATTTTTTTACATTACTCACCCTGACACCTCCCTTGAACCTGACAATATTCGTCTCTGAATGGTGTTGCACCTTACTAATTTGGCATTACAACATGTATTGAATATTTATAATGGTTTATTTTCTGCACAAGTTTTTCCAGCCTTCTGGTCAGAAACCTTTGTCGTATCAGTACTCAAACCTGGTAAAGATAAAGCAAATACTTAAAAAAACTTCCTTCCTTTCTTACTGACAAGCGTTTATGCAAAGTAGTAGAATGGTGGATCGCAGACTTGCCTGATATTTGGAGAAACATGGGCTTTTATCACCAGAACTGTGGGTTCTGACGAAGATGATCTTCCTTTGACAATTTGGTATCAATGGAATCTGCTATTCAAAACATGCTTTCTTACTTCACCAGCGCCTCATCGGTATCTTCTTCAACATCAGAAAGGCGTACAACATGACATGGCGACGTGATATTTTAAACACTCAAAAGATTGGGAATCAGTGTAATATTTTCGCTTTTATCGAACTTTCTGTGTTTGTGTTCTTGTAGAATGTAGTACACTAGAAAGAGTATTGAATACAACCTTATTTTATATTGCCATCAACAATGTTATTAAATGTGTGCAATCACCTGTTTCATGTTTGTTATTTGTCGATGATTTCGCTATATATATTGTGCCGTTCTACAGCCACTGCAGCGAGATTGCAACAAAACACTACATCTCATCTTGAAGCTTGGTCCAAGGTTACCAACTTTACATTTTCACCTGAGAAAACAAACGTGTAGTCTTATCTCGATTGCGAGACCCTTCGATTTCTTCATCCCAACTTGATTCCTTCTATCTCAACAGAGAGCTAATTGCTATATCTCCTGATATCAGGTTTTTAGGCTTATGGTTTGATAGCCATCTTACGTGGTTAAGACACATGAAAGAATTAAAAGTAAAATGTACCAACCTGTTAGATATATTACGAATTCTTTGCAACACAAACAGGGGAGCCAACAGAGATCATGTACGTTAAGTTTTTATTATTCCTTAATTCGTTCCCATTTAGATCACTGTTATATTGTCTATAATTCAGTGAGAAATATCATGTTGAGGAAGTTACTTGCCGTACATCGTTCTTTTCAGTCTAGCTGCAGGTGCTTTTAGATCATACTAGTGGAGTGCAGTGAACCGTCACTTTGGGATAGATGAGACCAACTTCTAGAATCTTACTTTGCCCGTCTTTAAGGGCAATTGAATTGCCCAGCTTTTATCGCATTATTTGCAAGTCCTAATTTACAAAGAAATGATGACCACTCACGTTATACTGCACCTTTGGATTACGTGCCCATCTGTTACAGCAGCATTTAGATGTTAAAATATCTTCCATTTTTTCAGCATATCCCTGTTCACAACCTCCCTGGAGAACCGGCCATATAAATTTATTTTTGATCTTACCATATACAAAAAACAGTCAACATTACTTTCTCTAAACATCCTTTGGTCATTGAAATCTATAACGCAATCGCTGAGTTGAACCCTGCAACACAAACAAGTTTCTGTTTTATTCCTAGACAATGGGAATTCCAGGTAACAAAAGTGCAGTTACCGCTGCTAAAGAAGCATGTAATCAACTTCCCTTCACTATTCATGTTGCTACTTCTAACTTTATTAATAATATAAAAGATTCTCTTTGAGCAAAGTGGCTAGGTGACTGGATGGCTACCGTCGATAACAAACTCCAATGCATACTGAGCATGTAGACGGGATGAACAAATTAGTCTAGCACAGCTTACAAGACTGTAGATACAGCATTGCCAGATTGCTTGCAGTGTTACCAATCTCATTTCTTTTCTCGCACACCTTGTACATGCCCTAACACAGAGATCTGAAGATTTCTTGACTGGATTTCAAAGAAAGTGGAAAACTCCTGGTTATATTTCAGCTGAGAGAGATGTCCTTCTAGGTAACCAGATATAATAAAGCTGGAAAATGTACAACTAATTTATACAAAATGCCAGAGAACCCAACCTTGACAAAGGTCTTTTGGATGTCTAAAAGCTCCGAACAGTATTTTTTCTCCTTAGTCACAGATTTCTCTTACAAGCATGTGTGTTTGCTGAATGATAGAATACCTGCAATGGAGACCGAATTGATGGTCAGAAATTACACAACCATAATCCAAAATCTGCCACATCCTCTGAAGGAAAAACTTTTTAAACGATTTCGCTAGGAAACGGACTAACGGGAATGACGTTAAAAGATTAAAATGGCTATACATTCTGAACTTTAGTGACTTCAGTTACAAGTGCTGTGCATTATCTATTTGATTTTTATTTTAAAACTGATTGCATATTCTTTTCTTTTTCTTCTCATTATTTCTTAATTTCTCTTGCTCTATGTATGATTTCTTTTATTTTGCTTTCTCATGTATTCTTAGATTTTAAACATTGTTCATATTATTACTTAGTCTAAGTGTAGCTTACAGTGAAAATATTGAAAAATGTGCTTACATAATCTTAAAAATACTTTAACAATATATAATAATAACAATGTCTCAAATTACATAACATTTCATTGGCTGGAACTCTGTGTATAAAGGGGCAAACTTGTATTGGTGTTACAGTTTGTTTTAGTTTACAGGATAATGCAACACACTGCATGCGGTTGGCCCAGCACGATGACTATGAACAGCAGTCTTGATCACTGAAGGAGAGGAGGCCATTTTATCATCGATATCCTCAGTACCAAGGTGGTAGTATTTATCAACAGACATTGGTTGATTGCATATTGTTAGTGTGCAACTTTCATCATACATGTCCTATTCTCCCACACTTTATACTAAACTTCCACAATCATCTGAATCGGCAATCCTTTCCCTTGAAACGCTAAGATATGGCACAAGGAAAGGATTGCCTTCTATATTTTTTTTGTTTTTGAGCCTTCACCTTCTAAACCTTCGTCTTCAACATCTGAATCAGCAGGAGAAAGAACAGTAGGTCCTTGGCTTTGAAGCCAATGAGTAACTGCTACTGTGATTGGTAAAGTGTTGACATTTTCCACATGTGGCTTCCTTAATTCCTTCATTTATCACCTCATCTACAACTTTCTTGGCCACCTTTTCAGTCGCTCTGTAAAGCAAGCATCTTCCTGGAGGTGGTATAGGAACATGTACATCAATGACATGAAGAAAACTGGTTAAGATTCTGTGATAGTATTAGTGATCGGCATAATAACTTCAGGTAATTTGATTTCTTCATTTATATCTTCTGAAATTTCATCTAAATGAGAATAAAATTCCTCATTTTCAATCACTGCTTTTATACTATCTTCATGAAACAATTCATTCTCCAGTTCTTGAACTTCATTCTTTACTTCTTATAAATCAAACTTTATTTCTCTTTCTTCTACTTCAACAATTTCCTCTTTAATCTCCTCATTACCTTCTTTTTTTTTTGGTCTTTCACTTCTACCTCTGTACTTTCATTCTCTACATTGCCATTTGTAGAGTTAATGTCCGTAGAGATTTCTTTAAATGATGTATATTCATCATTTTCTTCATTTGAAGGAACATCGTTCACAACTGATAAAATGAATTTGAAACTACAGGAAGTTAATTTGATTCATTAATTTCAGAGTTGCAACTTAACTCCTGCAGAAGGTTCTCTTCTTCAGAAGAGAAGGAAGAGTACAACTTTTCCTTGTTCCCATTAAGATATTATTTAAAGGATATTGATTTGCAAGAATAGATGAACTAAAGAAAAAAAAATCATTTGAACTTAAAGCAATACTAAAAAATATCTTCCACAGCTGTTTTGAAAATTGGAAGATACTCTTGAGCTATAGTTTCTTCCAATTTGAACGACTTCTTTTAAGGGGACAATGTCTGTAAAAAAGGATAAGTAAATTCTTTTTAGGTAAAAGTTAAAATTATCATTATTCTTTTATCACAGCCTCATACTTATTTTATGCTTGAATAGAAAATAATGTGTACTTCAGTATTTTAAAAATGTATCATTTTTTAAAAATATGATTCCCATTTAACAATATTGTGCATGTTTTCCAACAGTGTTAAATCAACAATAGGTAAGGTGCCTTTTTAGTTTGGTATCTAATTATCCCCAAAACTCTGTCTCAACAATATATACAGTATAAGAAAAAGATTTTCAAACATGACTTTCTTGAAAACCTACTTGACTTTTTTTTTTTTAATACTCCTACTTAGGCCTCTTTGATAAACGCATGGAGGTACTTTTCTGTAATATCTTCAATTGTCTCAAACTATAATACTTTTAAAAACAGAATCTCAGTTTGGAAAATGAATATGACATACATTTTGGTATATAGTTCCAGTAAAGCTCTCCTAGAATAAATTACTGGGTTTTTATTTACTTGCTTAATGTATCTCTAAAGTAAACTCAATAGTTATTCCACAGTTATAATAATAACTATGAATATTAAAAAATTATTTTCCATACCCATACTACAGATGAATGCTGTAACGTACAAAATGTACGTTCAATTCATCTGAAACCATATAGCTTGACACCATTGTAACACATGCCGCGGTGTAACCGCATTAATCATACAAAATATACTTGCTTTAAATAGTGGTCATGTTTTAAAATATTTTAGAATTAAAAATATAAGAGCTTACTTTTGCTCAATTATCAGTTCTTTATACACTTACCATATACTTTCTTTCAGTTACTCTTTATTTCAAATTGAGTGAAGTCTTCAGACTTGTTGCTGAGAGCATGGTTTCATCTCATGATCAGTTTACCAGGTTAGTATTGTCTATGGATTCGGCTTGTTGACAGGAACGCTCGGCTGCTTCAGCCTTCATACGTTGGCCACATTACTGCTGTTTTTCATGCCATTTCTGAGTTCTCTTATCATTATTATTACTACCATTACCTTTTTCATCTTCATTTTTTTTTACTTGAATTTACTACTTTTTTAACATTTTCGTTAGATCTGTAACAATTTGTTCAGATTTATTTTTAACATTCAGTTCAGTTATTTTATTTGAATTTTTAGTATTTTCATCATCCTTTTCTGTACATTTATCTTCTTTTAATTTTACATTGGCATTAAAATCCATTAAAAATAACTTCACATGATTTTAAATCTTCAGCAGACTTAATACCTTCTGTATTCCCTGCCTGTTCCCTAATTTGCCCTAATCCACTCTTTAAATCATTTCTAAATTGTTCATAATGACTTTTAATATAGTTTGTAAAATCATAAAAAGAGTTAATAATGAATGAAAGATTACTGGTGGGATCTCCTTGGATTGTGAAAGTTCTAAAGTTTCTCCAATGTCAATTCTGTCTCGTGGTGGTTTCTGTTTTCCGTCAAAACTGATTTTCTGAGACTGAGTAATAGATCTTCTTTTGCTCACTAGTCAGTAATGGACTCTGTAAGTCGTAAATTTTTTTCATTTTCGATGTATTTTATTTCTTCCAGTCTTGTCATGACTGCCAATTGTAGTGAGAATGCTTTTTTGATCACATCAACTACAATTCACATCAATTTAATTAAAACATTTTCCATCTCTCTTGTGCAAGTTGTGACATTCAAATGGCATAACACAATCAATTAGAGACCTTGTCTCTATTGTTGTGGGGTCCCACTCAGATCCTACAATCCTACAGGTTAATAATAACATAAGATGGTCATGAAATATTTAACAAAATTAATTCATTCCTAAATCCAGTGCTTAATACAAACAACACACCTGTGGTTTTAGCTACATATTTTGATCTGCACAGACATGATTAATTTTGTCCGTGAAGGCTCACTCTTCAATATTAGATATGATGTTATAATATGAAACTATGATATGATAAATTTTTTGTCTAATATTGTTTATTTATAGTTTAAAAATTATGTTAACAAAGTTAATCTGTAAAAAATGAGCTAACAAAAATACAGTATAGGAGCTTAAGATGTTAACTATACATTGAAAAATGAAAAAATCCTTTTATTAAAAGATAAACATTTTTCAAAAATGGTAGGCGATAGAAAGATTTTGAGTTCATATTTGTTTTCAGCATCGAAAAACAGATTAAAACCATGTATCACATGTTAGGAAACAAAAATTATGTTTATCACTGTAATTAATTTTTTGTTGTTGCTTAAAATGCTTTGTTAAATAAGAAAAAAACATTCAGGAGATATAAAAGTACCTGATGGTGTGCAGTTGCTATGTGAGCAATAATTCCACAACAAAATATAGGCAAATAACATTTTTACATTTATAAAATATTTTTGCTTTCAAATTCATTAATTTTTGTTTCTAAGTACTTATGCATTCTAGCAAGAATAATATATTCATGATGCAATCAATGTTGTTTTTTTAAGCCATAAATCTAATTGGACAAACTCTAGAATTTATCTGAAGAGCCCCCCTTTCCTCTTGTAATAGTAAATATGTAATAATGTAACCAAAATATTGAAATGAAAAGAATTTCATTTAATATTGGCACAAGTTAATTGACAGCGTTTCCATTGGTTTTATGTAATAACCAACTTCTAAAGCAATGATAAATTTAAAAATATACAGATTATAATAGAATTTTACTCAATTTCTTTTTAAATAATGTTATTTATTTTTTTACATGCTTATCAGATTTTAAATAAGTATTAAAGGAAGTAGAAGAAACTGTTGTTGCAGTAGAAATAGACGAGAAACACAACAAAATCCAAAAATTCCATTGTTATTTGTTAATGGAGATTATGTTATTTTAGTTTCACCTTCTGTGAGAACTGAAATTTAATCCTATGCTTATGATCAGATTTTAAATACGGTATTTGAAGACACAACAAAATAAAAAATTCCAATGTTATTTGTTCATGGAGATGTTTTAGTTTCACCTTTTGTGAGAGCTGAAATTTAATGCTATTTTAAGAAAATGCTTTAAGCTTATTGTAAATTACTTAGCGTTTTGGTTTTTTTATCCTATTTCCTCTTCAACTAAATTTTCAAAATTCAGAATTTCTTTATATTTAATATAGATTAAAATAAAAATCAGAAATGCCTATTTTTACCTTTGTTCTGCAATTTTTATAACTGGATTTCACAATTGAAAAATTGTGCTAGTATTCATATTATTCTATTTATTTTTGATTTTTTTAGTTATTTTACCGGTTTGATGATATCTAATATTACTTTCTGTTCTGTACTGATCTTTCAATCTATACATAGTTATATGAAATCATTCATCCTAATAATGTTATCCAAGAAATTATTATCTTCATTAAAACATTTATATTAAGTATAGTTTATAATATAGCAAGTTTTCTAGTTTGTACTTGGAGCTTACTAGTAAAAATGAGTTCTGCAAAACATTTGCCACGATAAAAAATTGAAAGTTATTCATATATCTGAGGAAATTGGTAATCTTGCTGAGACTTTATATTCTGTAATTGTGGATAAGAGATTAGAAAAAGAGAAGAGAAGTTTTTGTACAGTAGTAAAAGATAATTTCATGGTAGAATTAGGAAGGTTTCTCAAATAGAGGTGCAATTGTTTTCTCACAATCAAGACATACATGAATGAGGATTTGTTGTTTCAAGAGAAATGGTACAACTAAAAGTCACACAAACTGTGAGAGAACTTCAAATACTGAATTTTAAAGCAAGTTGAGGATGTTAAATTGTATACATATATTTGTCAATATTTACTGGATGCTTTTCTGGCAAAATTATTGGACTTCTAGAACCATGTATTTCAGTTATGTCAAGAAAATAACTTTTTCATGGGACAGATAGGAAAAACCAATTAAACATCAGTTTACTTCAATGTTCCAGCAGATTCAACAATTAATGCTGACAATGATAAAACTGTTCGCATGTGTACATGTGGTTATGAAAAACAGCGTGTCTATAGTAGTTGCAGATGGCAAAAAACTTTCACTATTTATTGCATTTAAAAGAAAAACCTTTCCAAAGGATGAAAAATATAAGTTATTTAAGAGCAATAAATTGTTTTTGTAAGAAATTTTTATGTACCCTATTTTTCAGTATTCTTGTCAAACAGTGAACACACAACAATAAATTTACAAAGGGGCAGTGCCTTTGAAAGAATCTATTTCACTTTGTCTTGTGAAAAGTGTCCCACAAATTTCTAAAAATGCTGTGCTGACTTAGAATACAGTTAAGTGATAATTACACATATATATTATTAATAAAGAAATAGTTTGTTTTTTTTTTATTTAGGGTAATCTCAAGAACTACTGAACCATGTTTATGATAAATTTCTATATAGTTTTAAAGTTTATTCCCTCCCAAGTGTTACAGCTAAATAATAATTATGAAATACCCATTCCTTATACCTCCAAAATTCTTTTTAAAAAATTAAAACTCATATAAGAATAGAGGTTCAAGACTCATTTCCTCTCAAAATTCTCATGCCCCCTATCTTTGTTAATAATAAAAAATTTAATTAACTGAAATATTGCGGTATCACTACTATAATTTTTCATAACTAATCTTAGAAAAAATTAAATCAATTATGTTGAGACCACCTAAGCAAAGCATGATATAATGCACTTTCAACTCTTAAGATTTCTCTTAGAGTTAATCCAATAATTAAGTCACTAAATTAATGTTTTTAAACATTAGACTCTTTCTAGGTAGGACAGCTTCTAGCCTCCTAGCCCTACTAGTAGGCTAGTGGAATACTGTTTACAGTAAGAGGCTACTGTTTACAATAATAACTACTTAAAACCTTATAACTGAAAAATGCCATTTTCAGTCCTTCAACAAGGAATTTCAGAAACAGCTTGTTGCTTTTAACCATTGTCTAAAATGGAATAGGCTCATGAGCATTCTTAAGTTGTCTATTACTGCACACTTACTCCGAATGCTCCTGCATACTATGATGGCATTTATCTCAAATCGTAATCATTCTTTTTAAACACTGTACTGAAGTCCACCTTATTGCACACTAAACTGAAATTGTCACTCCACTGGTAGTATTTATATCTCTGGGCTTAGGGCCTGATCTGCAGTACCATTGACCGGCCTTTCTGTTTAACCAAGCAAAATAATTTCTATTATCTGTACCTTCTTAGCTATTGTATAAATACTTTTTTGGAAAAAAAGTATTCGTTTCATCTACAATTTTTCTTCCATCATTTTTTTCCTCTTTCTTCTTTCTGGAAGCTTCTCTACCCATTACACTGTCTCAGACATAATGTAATGTAGTAGTACTACCCTACCCTCTTAGCTTATTTTGTTGTGAATTATATTTTCTACAGTTTCAGCTGTTTTTGTTGTTCCACATTCATGAACGTGAAGTAAATCATACTTATTTGTGTTTTTTATTTGCACAAATTAAATTCAATTACAGTAATATGTTGAATATCGTAACTCTTACCGTTTAAAATTTTTTTTTTCTTTGTGAATAGACAATGTCGATTAGGAAAAGAGTTGTAGGGAAAAAACATAAAATTGGTCAAAAATGGCAGTGGCCATTTTTATGACGCTCTTGAATATGAGCCTTATAATATAAAAATAATCTGATTAATAATCATTATTCCAGTCTAAAATTTCAATAATAAAAAATGTTTTCAATACTTTCTTCAGTTATATTCTGTTATTTATGTAATTTTTTCCATCCTTTTTAAGATATAATCTGTAACAGTAGATAGATAGATACCACGTTATTGATCTTGAGTTTTTAAAAATAAAAATTGATTGTTGCTTAAAAGTGCCTGTTTTGGATAGTATTAAGAAATGTTGCTTAGTAACATATTATTTTGTCTACATAATTCACAAGATTTCAAAATTGTCATGCATTTACTTTAAAATAAAACTAGTCAAAATTTCTGTGAACAACATTATAATTACATCACAAAAAAATTATTTGTATCTATGGCTTTAAAAACATTAATGCAGTTAGCTCCAAGACTTAACTATAGCATTATATCTAAGAGATATCTTAGAGTTGGAAGTGCATTATATCATCATCCTTTTGGTTGTGGTGAAAGAGCTGCTTTAATACTAGGTGTTCATCAATCTGAATATGATGCTACTGGAGAGTCATTTACTTTCACAAGAACTGCTCAAAAATTTAATGAAAAAATAAATGGTAAACTGCGTGAACAAATACTTATTGCTCCTCCAACACCTAAATGTGGAGAGGGAAAGGTTTTCTTTGGACTGGATCAAAGATTTGTGGCTATAGCAGTAGTTGGGATTGGCGATGATTGTATTGGTTTCAGTTCTAAAGAACAAATGGATGAAAGAAAAGAAGCAATAAGAACAGCAGCAGGCCTTGGTGTAAGAATGTTTGAAAGGGTTCAAGTACAAAAAATATATGTTGAAAGTTTTAATCATGCAGAATCTGCTGGAGAAGGAGCTTCTATGGCATCTTGGATTTATCAAGATCTAAAATCTATCCATAAACGAAGGTATATTAAGAAACTGGATTTATTTGATAGTAATGATTTTACTGGCTGGAAAATTGGACTCCACAAAGCAGCAGCCCAGAATTTTACAAGGCTACTCCAGGAAACTCCAGGTAATAATCTAACACCATCTGCTTTTGCACAGACAGCTATAGAAACATTATCAAAGTATGGAATCAGTGTGAATGTTAGAATGCAGAATTGGGCTAAACTGAGAAATCTTAATGCTTTTCTAGCCGTAGGTAAGGGATCTTGTGAACCACCTGTTCTTTTGGAAGTACTATATGAGGGTTGTGATCCTAATGTGTCTCCTATAGTGATGATTGGAAAAGGTGTTACCTTTAATAGTGGAGGACTTTGTATAATGAAAGAAGAGGAGATGAAACATGCTAGAGGTGATATGGCAGGTGCTGCTGCTATTGTGGCAACATTGCGTGCAATAGCTGCCCTTCAACTTCCTATCAACGTAAGAGGACTTATACCACTCTGTGTTAATGTACCTGGAGCTTCAGCTTACAAACCTGGAGATGTTATTCGGGCATATAATGGCAAAACTATCTTAGTCGAAGATACTAATTGTGAAGGATTACTGATGCATGCAGATGCTCTAAGTTATGCTGGAGTATACTGTCCTAAATTTATATTAGATATTGGTACACTGACAGCTGATATGATAGGTGCTTTTGGAAATGCAGCATGTGGAGTCTGGACCAATAATGACAGTCTGTATGAAATGATGCGAATGGCCAGTATACATACAGGGGATCGTATTTGGCGGTTTCCTCTCTGGGATCACTTCAAGTATTACATGCGGGAATCAAAAGTAGCTGATTACAATAATAAAACACCTCTATTAATTGGTGGAGGTGGCTGTAAAGCAGCAGCCTTTTTAAGTCATTTTGTACCAAAAAATGTAGACTGGATACATTTAGATATTACTAATGTCAGTACAACTGATGGAACTGAATTTACTTATTTAAGAAAAGGGATGTCAGGGCGACCTACCAGGAATTTGATTGAATTTTTAGCACAGTTTTCATGTAAAGCAGGGGAAAGTCAACGATGTAAGGTATGATGATTTTTTAATAAGAAATACAGTTAAATAAGCTACTAGCATGGTTTCAAGGTCACAAGAATTAGTAATTTGTTTTTATGTAATTAAATTTGTTTCTTTGTAATTATGTGATGATTCTGTATTAGTTTATCAATTATATTGTCTCACTGTAATCATATTTTTTATCAAATATATTGTCTCACTAATCATATTTTTTTATTTTAATATATGACAGAAAAGTATTTAAAAATGATTAGTATATTTTTAAAGTTGTACTTTCTGCAGTACTACTGCAATTTAAATATAGTACTACTATATTTCTTAAAGCTATATATTTCTTACTTACTTATTTCTTACAAATTTGTTTGAAATATGTTTCTATTACTTTAAAGAGACTGGTAGAGCAAAGATTATGATTAAATATTTAACAAAGTAATCAAATTTTTTTAATTGAAATATGTATAAAATTTGTATGAAAAAAATTGAGAATCAACTGTACCATTGAAATGGATTAGCATTAAACAGATAATTACCATGATAAACAGACATCAACAGGGACTTAATTCCACCAGAGCGTGGAAGTCACTGGTTCAGCCAGATAGAAAATGTTTTCAAAAATATCTATTATGAAATATCACCTCTCCTAATCATCCTTATTGATTAATACTACTGTAAGAATTCAAAATTTGCACTCTACTCATAATACTAAAGTGAAAATTAATTAAATGTTTAATAATCTACATACAATATAAAACTTTAAAATGTACGTATGTGTACCACCTAGTTTTTTTATTGTTTTCTTCAACAACTTTTCTTGCTCTGTTGAAGTTACTTTATGTTTTTTATCAAACTATATTGCTATTTTCAGTTTTTGTGTTTTTTTTTCTTTAGCCTTTGGTGATTTGACTGGTTTGATGCAGTCTCCAAGATTCCCTCTCTATTGCCAGTCGTTTCATATTGGTACACCCTCTACATTCTACATCCCTAACAATTTGTTTTACATATTCCAAATGTTGGCTGCATGCACAATTTTTCCCATCTATCTGTCCCTTTAATATCGAAGCAACTATTCCCTGCCTAATATGTAGCCTATAAGTCTATCTCTTCTTTTAACTATATTTTTACAAATGCTTCATTCTTCATCAATTTGCCGCAATATCTCATTTGTCACTATCCACCCATCTGATTTTTAACATTCTATAACAACACATTTCAAAAGCTTCTAATCTTTTCTTCTTAAGTACTCTGATTGTGTAGTTTTCACTTCCATATAAAGCTACACTCCAAACATATACTTTCAAAAATGTTTTCCTGATGTTTAAATTAATTTTTTGATGTAGGCAGATTATATTTATGAGTGAAACCCTGTTTCATCTGTGGTATTGGGCATTTTTTTATTACTCCTGCTTCATCCATGCTTACCAAATAACAAAATTCTTCTACTTCCGTCATTTTTTCTCTTCCTATTTTTACATTTAGTGTTCCATCTACA
>JAAAKQ030346366.1:36195-47707 GCA_010016005.3 Zanna intricata
AAATTTTCAGGATGCATTTGTATTTTACCATAACTCCCTTTAAGATTAAAATATTAAAAATATTCATTATATCTTCAGGGTGATATTGTAAATTAAAGATATAAAGATTAATCCTTTAACTTTATTACTATATTTCTGCCTCCACAGCAAAGAATTACATTATGAATTTTTCATTATCAAAGGTGTGTATACTTTAATTACCATGGTTATTATTCTGTCTTTTGTTATTTAATTTCTTTTTCAATTACTGAAGATGATCATTGAGGATATTGAACAGTGTGAGGCTTCAGGGACAGAGCCCTTGGTAAACAGGAATAGCAGCTGAAAAAGCTCTGTGCTTATCCAAGGTACTCTCCCCCTGCAACCCGGGAATGGTGAGCTCTGCGGTCCTGGGGTAAGCCCCTTGTAGCCAGGAGGTTCCAAGGAGCTCCAAGTAGGCTCAGGAGTTCACTGGGTTCTGAGGGTCCAGGTTGTAGCTAGATGAACTGGCTAGATAAAAAGAACTACTTTTTTTTAATCTAGTGCTGTTGGGTTGATGTTTCATAATTTTCTCTTGCATTCACCCACCAAATAAGAAATATATGATCACCATGTTAGTGTTTTATCAAAAGTTTGTCCAAAAAATCTCAATCCTTTGATCAAGATAATTTTGTAATTAATATGAGAATGTGTGTGAACAATGAGCTACTTATTTCTTGCAGAAATGGACAGATAGTTTTTGTCAACTGAGAATCTGAAATATAATTTATAGTTATATCTTTTGTCATATTAATTGTTTATTGTAAATTTTAATGGGTCTGCAGCATTTCTACTTCATTAGAAAATCAGCAAATTGCCAACATACATATATAAACCAACATCTATAGGAATTTCCTTAAGAAGATATATAATAACAAAGTTAAGTAAGTTGCTATGGAATGACTTCTGCAGTGCTGTTAAAAACTTTGGGTTGAAAATTCTTACAGGACTAATAGAAAGTTGGGCTTCCTCATTCACGCAATTCATAATCTCCATATAGAGACATTCCATATGAGCTGCCAAGAAATTGTGGAAGGTATGTCTCGTCCATGGAATATGTCTGATTCCATACTGAGTTATGGAACCATTTGATCAATAGAAGAGTGATGGTTTCTATATCTGGTGTAAGGTTTTATAATTTGTTTTCATCTAGATACCATACCATCATTTTTTTAAAGTTTTTCTATGTATTATATCAGTGATTCAGATGCTAAGAGAATTTTCTCTAATCTTTAGAAATTGCATCACCACTGCGTGACACATTTATATTTTGGTATGAGCATTTGGGATAAGTGACAAATGACTTTTAAATAAGTTTAGAATGAATGACTTATGTCCAATGTCAAGTATGTCTTATGAATTTACATGGTACATCATCATGATCAGGTGCTACCATCACTATGTTAAAAGCATTTTTAACAACAAACAGGATGACAGCTGGAATCAAATGAGTATGCCTTGAACCTGATTTGGCCTCCCAGATGGTGGTCATAACCCTGGAAATCTCACAAAGGCAGGTCAACTGTGGATGCAAGCTGAACTAGACATCACTTAGACCTTCAGTTTTCTTGCTCAAATAATTGAGCAAGTAGATTGCCTACAGGATGGGGATTGTTACCTTGTCTCCCCTCCTTCCTGATGAGCGCAAGCCTGGCAGACTCCAGGACTCTGAAATACATTCTAGATGATGACATGTTAATCACGTCATCACTGATTAATATGTGATGACATGTTAATCATGTCATCACATCACACATTATGGAATGAATTTTACAAGATTAACTCCCTCAGGGCATGCCATCCAGGTCCTGATGACTCTTATCACATTTGTTGCTATTGGTTACCACAAGTTCTTTTGTGGTGCTGAATAAGATATCACCAGCAGCTTTATCCTCATGGTTTATGTCATCAGCATGGAGGAAAGAATGTCTCTGCACAACTCAATAGAGTAACCCTTTTTAAAGAAACCTAATCAGGGTCTCTGACATCATAACCTGATGCTCGAGAGACCCTCCTGATCAGTGAGGTCAATACTGCTGAGGCATGTGAGGAATGTGGCCTGAAAGGAAGCTAATACTTGGTTAGACAAAAGACTGGACTAGACAAGAGGTCTTTTGCTGTACACTCTTAGAAGAATTGACATTGCACAGAATTTTGTTGTGATCTAAAAGTTTCATCTTCCAGGACTTCTACTCATGTTCAATACACAGAGTCTTATACACAAGGGAATGTGTAATACCCACGGTAAGTTACATCATTGTGGAGGTAAACTCATCTTCTTGATGCCCCATCAAGTGGGGAACCCCCTTGATTTAGCATGTGATTTCCACTTTGGCTTATAGAGTTATCCTCATAAATACTCACTGTTCTGCCTTCAACAGGTTCTTTGTACTGAAATCATCTCCTACTAAGATGGCTTTTATTGACTGTGTATCTTTATGCCTTAGTAGCCGTTCAAGCCCGGCTCAAATACTTAAAATGAACAGTTCTATCAGTTCAGGGAGATATAATATCTTCATCATTGCTATTTTTATCCAGGCATAGCCTGGACCACTGGCAGGCATTGTTGACATCAACAATGGCGTTGTTGATGTCTACATTGCAGACCCACTGAATTTCAGCAGCCAATGCTGTATTTGGCTCACTACATAGTATGAAATCACTCTTTTTCATCTTATGACCTCTTAAAACTAGATCATTGTTCCTCTAGCTCCCATTTGAGTTAATTTGTAGAAATCTTTTTTTTTATGTTTTGAGCACTTTACTACCAGCCTTGGCTGGTATATTCATAAGCCGCACATCTTTGACCTTCCTTACACTCAGTCTTTTGTGGCCAGCCTTGCCATAGTTAATGCAAAGTGCTGAGGGGTTGGGACCCTTGTACTTAGAGGACAGATAGCCTGAATCCCAGCATTTGAAACACTTTGCTTCTTCCTCCCAGGACTAGATAATCTAATCATAGATGTCTGGTTTTCCTTCAAAATAGAAAAATACGATTTTTAAAAGTTACTATGATCTTAAAACTTAATGTAATGATATAAAATTGTAACTGCAAGGAAACTGTAAAATTTTAAGTGCCTGCATATTTTTAAAAATGTTTATTTTAAAAGTATTAACTGGATGATCTCTGAAATATATTATTTATTAAAATATTATTTATTATATTTATATTAACAATCTTATGCAGAACTTCCCAACTATTCTCTGAAGATAATATAGCTAATGATGCCTTTATTTTAATTGGGATGTATATTTTGTTTCCTGTAGGATCTTGGTGTAGAAACAATCTATGATACAATTGAGGAAACCATAGAAGATAATTTGCCCACTGGAAAATGCCTAACTTGTAATGAATCTAACTTAACATGTAACGGTGTGTGCAAACAAAAATGTGATGTGTTAGTCAGCGATGGAAACTTGTGGATGGAGGAAAAAATTGACGATGGAAAAAGATTCACGTGTAATGTTTGTCAAAAATCTTTTAATCAACGTAATCACTTGAAGAGACATCTTTCAATTCATACTGGAGAGAAACGATTCACATGTAATTTTTGTCAAAAATCTTTTAATCAGAGGGGTAATTTGAAGTCGCATCTTACTGTTCATACGGGTGAAAAAATATTCTCATGTCATTTTTGTCAAAAGTCTTTTAGTCGGAATGTTTCTTTAAAGGAGCATCTTTCTCTTCATACTGGTGAAAAAAGATTTACTTGTAATTTTTGTCAAAAATCTTTTAATCGTAGTAGTAATTTAAAGTCACACCTTTCATTTCATACAGGTGAGAAAAGATTCACGTGTAACATTTGTCAAAAATCATTTTATCAAAATTACAAGTTAAAAAAACATATCTCTGTTCATACCGGTGAAAAAAGATTCATATGTCATATTTGTTCAAAGTCTTTTGATCTTAATTGTACTTTAAAGAGACATCTGTCTATTCATACTGGTGAAAAAAGATTCAAATGCAATTTTTGTGAAAAATCTTTTGATCAGAGTAGTAATTTGAAGGCACATGAATCTATTCATACTGGTAAGAAAAGATTCACATGTAATATTTGTCAAAAATCTTTTTATCATTATTGTGACTTGAAGAAGCACCTTTCTATTCATACTGGTGAGAAAAAATTCACATGTAATATTTGTCAGAAATCTTTTAATCGGAGTAGTAATTTGAAGGCACACTTTTCTGTTCATACTGGTGAGAAAAGGTTCACTTGCAATTTCTGTCAGAAACCTTTTAATAAAAATAGTCACTTAAAAAGGCATCTTTCAATTCATACTGATAGAAAATAAATTCTTTCAAAATGATAAGATTGAAGAAAAAATATGATATATAAAAGCCTGTGAGAAATAAAAAAATTAGGCTGTTGAAATTTAAAACAAAAAAATTATTTTTTAAATTAGAAATTTACAGTAAAGCAAATTTATGTATAGTAATTAAAAACAAATGATACATCAATATTGTCATAAATGTAATCTTAATAGTAGTGTAAGATCCAACGACTGATTTTTGCACGTATCTCTTTTTTTTAATGAAACTCATTCCTAATGAATGTTTTAAAACAAGTTTCATTTTAAAAAAATTGGTTGCCATTTCTTGGGATCCACAACCTCCAAGTTGCCAGGTGTAAACAGATATGTTTTATTTACCCTCATCATGTTTTTCAAAAAAATGATATATTGAAGTTTAACTTTTTCTGTATATGAGATAACATTTGGTTGCCTGTAAAAAAATGGCCACAAGTAGTAGTTGCCATTATTTGAACTATTTACTTTCAGTTGGTTGAGTGTGGACAAGAGATAAAGAATGCATGTACTGCTTCATGTTGTAAACAAGAACACCTTGCAACTGTTATAAGTTTAGTATGTTTATTTTGTTTTTCGAATAAAACATTTACAATCAATTTTAAAAATTAGTTCAAATAATGGTGACAATCTTCACATCATTTTCTTTTAAATAAGTTTAATTCATTTAAAAAAAAATAGTTGCAATTTGTTAAAATAAATTAATTACAATATGTTTAATTAAAGGTAATTGCGGCTAATCTTTGCTTGACAACCTGGCAGTAATGTATTAACTTAACATTAATCATACATTTAAATTGGGTTTGATTATAATAAACAGATACATGCAGAAATTAATTGCCAGATCTTGTACTATAGTATGATTTATCCAGCTTTAAATGACATAAATAACATACATTAAATTAAATGAAAATTTGATGTTATGAAATTTTAAGTCAAATAATGTAAAAGATGATGTGATAGATGATTATTATATTTGTTAATAATTAAAAAAAACCATTGTACATTTAAAATTGAATTAAAAACTATTTGACAAGAAAAAATGAAAGAAAAATTCAATAATTATATAAAAAGACAACAAATTCAAATGTAAAAAATCTTGGCATATATTGTTTTCAACACACTGATTTTAAATATGCAAAAAAAAACATGTTGGTCTACCATAGCTTTTAAATTAGATGAGGTTATGAGTGTTATTTTTGCTGATATCATAATTGCATTAATATTTTTTTTTTAAATGCAAGAACGCTCATCGCAAACATGTAAAAACATGTTACTATATAATATGAGTGTATTAAATGGTATATTGTTTGGTAATGTGCACATTTCTTTAATTGGGCAAGTTTTTGTTGGGAGGTATATATATTATGGGTGGATAAGAATTCTATGCGATTAGGAGGTAAAAATTAAGTCATAGAGATTGACAAAGCAGAAATCAGAAAAAGGAAATTCAATGAAAGAAGATTATTAATGAGCACTGAATTATTGGAGTTATTGAGCAGTCTATCAAATGTGTATTTATTGAACATGTTCAAGACAGACAGCTGCTACTTAATTAGCTATGATAAGAAAATTGATCAAGCTTGTGTGACTATTAGTTCTGACTATTTATAACTGTTTATTGCTTACAAGATGAAGGCTATCAATATTTGCCTGTCAGTCACCAATTTTGTTGATCTAAGTATACACACCCAAGCTATTGAGATAGTATGGAGGGATTCTCATGGAATATACCATCTTATGGCACAAGAAAAGAACATTATTTCGGATATTTGTGTGAATTTTTACTTCACCAAAATTATGATTTTGATTGACATGTTGCTGTATGCTAGTCATTTCCATTAGAATAGAGTACGCAAAAATATATTTACTTGAATTCTAATATTTTTGTTACAATTTACTTTTATTCCCTTTTCACATGTTAAGAAAAAATTAAATATTAATCAGTATTCTTACCATCCCATCCCAACCCCTGTAGGGAAAGACACCCACCAAATGACGATTCCGGTTGCCACACCACCCCTCCCGTTCCTAGCCCTAGGGGCTTTACCGGGAGTCGTCTTATTGACCTTTGTACTCGTAACATATCTGTCATCAGCCAGGCCTAGGTTGGGATGTCCTCGATGCAAATGCCGCGGTCGACATTTAGCATCAGAGTAAGATACCTCAGCAGCAAACACTCTCGCCATAGGCTTAGGTCGACCTACACATAGCCCTACAACTATATAACTGCAGCGCGGAAGCGTGAAACCTCGCGCCTACTCAATCAATCTAACTACCCATGTGACTTTGAATGCCATATGTGCAACGATCAAATCGATGAGAGATCAAATTCCCACTCAAAACGCTGCTCGCAGCATCGAAATCTTGACCTACAACATTACACATGCAACATGCATTCACAAAGGTTCAGAACGGAGGCTAATATCTCCCAAAGAACCACGTTCGCGTGACATTCTCTTCTCGCCACATCAGACATAAAATAGTATTCTTACCACAAAAAGATAACGGCACTTTATTTGTTTATTGATGATACACAAAGATCATAACATATGTCAAGATTGGAACACATGCAAAGCAAGTGTTAGATTTTAGATTATGTTTGTTGGTATTCTTAATTAGTAAATTTCATAGTTAATTAAAATTAGATTAGGTAACTAATGATTCCATGACTTCATATGAACATAATGTAATCAAACATAACCTAATCCTCCCTTCATTTGTTAACCTCTTTCTAATTAACTGTTAAATATTATATTAATAAATTTTAAATGTACACAAAAGACATTGATACAAATTCAAAATATTACCCTTGCTGCTGTTGAAGTATGTAATTTTTTGATTTTAAAATCATTATCATTCAAAAACTACAATAGACCAAAACATTTTTTTTTATACATTACAATCAGCACGGTGAAAACAATATATGCCAATATTGAAATTTGAATGCGTGTCTTCATTCAATATAATTACAAAAAATTCTTTTTCAGTGTTAGAAGCTTATAATAAGCAGAAGACATCAAATTTTTTTGAAACTGACATACACATTTTCAGACATTGTGACACTATTGAAAATTTGTAGAACATTTAAAAATTGTAAAATGAATAAAAGTGATGTCATTCAAGAATGGTGTACTCTCTTTTCATATAAGCTGTGGCCTCATTATACAGCTGACACAAATTACTTTATTTAGGTATGGTTGCTTTGTCTGTGTTATATTCAAATCTTGTTTTATTTTGGATGAAAATCTAGATTTAAAATATATTTTTTAAATGAAATTAGTATTAAAATAAATTGTGTTCAAGTATGTCATCTGTATATCAACATGATGTACATGATTTAGTTTCTGATTTTCGTTGTGACTTTTGATTCAGTTGATTGAAACTCCTCTTTTAATACTTCCAATCTGATACTCTTTAGAATGCTTGTATACTGGTAATCCTTCTTTTTATATGTTGAGCCTCCGGAATTACCGTAAGGTGTTACTTCAGAGGATGATGCGTATGAATGTGAATGAAGTGTAATCTTTTACAGTCTCAGGTCGACCACTCCTGAGAAGTGTGGTTAATTGAAACCCAACCACCAAAGAACACCGATATCCACGATCTAGTATTCAAATCTGTATAAAAAATTTTATACGGATAAAATAAGATAGCTTTTATACAGATTTGAATTGTAGATCGTGGATGCTGGTCAAAATATTGAAAATCAACCAAAAAAAAAATATATATATAATTTTCAGTAATGACTAGAATGCTAATCATGATAGAAAAATGCATTTTAACATAAGCAGTAGTGCAACTTCATAGAAATATCACACCTTTATTTAAACAGATAAAAATAAAGTTTTCTTAATCTTGTATAATTTAGTAATTCAGCAGAATGCAATAAAAGGTATAAAAATACCATTCATTGAATTCCTGCAGATACTGTTAGTCAGACCAGTGGTTGTTTATAATGAATTTAAATATAAATGCATAATAATTTGCAGGTTCTTAGGAAATTCTCATACCATCTTTTAATGAAAATTGTTAATTTTTCTTCCATACACAAATATTAACATAGCCTTTTTCCCAGTGAACATCCTCGTTTCTCTCATCTCTTTATTTTTGTAAATTATTAGCCTGTTCTGATCTGAACAGAGTGGTCTAAACAGTTAACTACTTGACTGTATTATTGTTTCTATGAGAATCAATTTAGTAGTCTCTATCTCCATTTGAAGGGATCAAAAATACATTATTTTTAACTGATGGAAGTTTGTTTTCCTATTTCAAAAAATTTGTAGTTACTCAAATTTCAATTTATCAAACGTTACCACAAAATATTAATTTTTTTCTTTTGATCTTTGTTTATAGGATGTTTTAAACAATTGTAAATGTTACATATGTCATTTGAATATTACAGTAGCTCTTATTTTTCTTAAATATACCATTTCTTTTATATTGTTTAGTAGAATGATTTTAAAATAAATTTGTTAAAATTAAATAAATTAAAATTTTTTTAGTAGAATGATTATTTTCCCATCAAAAAAAATAAAATAACCACATTGTAACTAATTTTTCTACGACGCATGAAAATCTCTTTTACCAAGTTTGGTTAGCTACGCATTTTATGTTCAAAAACCTTACTAATGCTTAATGAAAATTTATAAAATTAATTAACTATAAGTTAATAGTGCAGATTACTGACTATATTAACAAATAATTAGTAATCCAGAACCAATAATTTTATTTATAAATCAAGAATTAAATCTTATTTTGATTTAGTATATTACAATGGATATATATTAGATTTCAACTTTCTTAGACTTTTAAAAATCTGAGTTTTCAAGAGACAATGACAAACTAATACTTATAATTACTGTTAGACAGAATAAATGTAATTTATTACTTTCTAAGAGGGTATTACATAAATATTATAAAATAAAAATGTAAAGTACTCTTAATTCATTTGCATTTAAAGCTTATGTAACATTATATTATGGTAGTGGTAATTTAATCAAATATCCGAAATCCATTTCCCAGCATTATATTATAGTTAAAAGTTTTGGTAAGTAAGGCAGAGAAATGCAATACCAAATAAGGAGAAAGGAGGTTGCACAGTTATTTGTTGGAAAGTTGTAATAATAAAATAAAGGCATTATTATCTGCTGTCTAGGCGACTAGAATGCCTCCACCTCCATTCATCTTTTAAGTCATTAAAGGATTCTCCTTGAATAAAAATTATGATAGAACTATTTTGAATAATTAGATAATAAAATAAGTTAATTTTGTTAATGTGATACGTAGACATTATTCTAGATCATAAAAACAGAATGTTGACTACAATAGTCTAATATAGTTGAAGTGCTCTCTTTTTGCTGCAGATTTGGGCTGATCGGTAAATCCAATTCTGTATAATGTTATTATTACATCATCAAATATCCTATATAATACCATTCTGTTAAAAATGTCAGTAATATTGTTTGTTGCTTGTACAATGAGAATGAAAAAAATTTTTTTGATGAAGGAAAGTAACAAAAAAAAAAAAAAATCTGACTACCTTTCAGCAATGCAAATTGTTAGCAGTTTTCTTAGTTAAAGTAAATCTACATTTGATGGATTCACCACTTGTGTACTGTTTTTCTTCATAATTCATGCAAGTGTAACATTATCTTATAACAATTGGAATGAAAATACATTTTAGACTGTGCATTCTTTATTTGCATTTTATTACAAATTTGTTAGTGTTCCAGGTGCTTACACCAATATACATTTTAGTATGCATTTATAACAAAATTAATAACAATTTTAATTACAGTGTAATGTTTAACATCATGAACATATAATCCAGATGAATTTTCTTAGCTTATTATCACAGAGAGTTCATTTAAATCTTTGGTTTTTATTTCAGTAAAATCCAATCCTTTACACCTTACTAACACTACAGGAGAAAATAAAAATTTGAAAGCGTTAATTAATTTAGGGATTATAAGTTCAAAACAGTTAAAAATCCTATTAAATAGTAAGCAGGGTTCTATACCCTGCTTACATGTATGCACAAATAGCAGCAGAATTGGTCAGTTTTAATAGTTCCATGACAGAAATGAGAATTATAATTCTAAAATTTTAAAGATTTTATTGTTAGTATTGACTACTCTTGCATAATATAGCCTATTGTTTGTAACATCACCCATAGTTGTATTCATTGTCTCTAATGTAATAAATAATATTAATAACACTTCTTTTAAAAAATATAAATTATTTATTGATGTCTACAATGGCTTCATAAAAAAGAACCTAATGTTCTCAAAATGTGACTGTGATTCCTCCTAAGCATAAACCAGTAATTATGTATCATTACTATTTCATATTAAAATGTTCTATGGCTGAAAAATAGGACTAAAGAAGTTGAATATTTCTTAATGATAGATTTCTAGGTTTGCATAAACCTCAGAACATTGGTGACCAACACAAAGCAATTTCTGAACTGCATAATTTCAACCTTATAGAACTGCACATATAACCGTTGAGTTGTAATTTTTGTTAGATATTCTGATGACGTTAAATTTAAAGTTAAAATAACTTTAAATTTAAAGTTTAACTTTCTGATGAAGTTTAAAGTTACCGTGTATTTTCAAAAGAAATAATTTTGAATGCTGTGCATTTCACTGCTCTAGTTTAAAGTTGATTTTAATTGAAAGTTGTAAATCTCCTGGTTCTTTTGAAATCTTTCTGAGTAGTATCAGAAACATTTTTAAAATTGCTAATAAAATTCATTGTCATAGTATGTGGCGATTTTAATGTTAATTTTCAAAAACGTTTAGTCCTGTAATGAATGAACTGATAACTCGGTTAGCAGAATTGAATCATTTTATCTACCAGCCTAGATTACTAGTAATTCTGCCTATAATCCTTAAATCTCTAAGTAAGAGTAGAACATTGATCTAATACTGCAAAAAATTGAATTTTTCTTGTGCCACAACTTATCATTCATACAAAGAAATGTAACATTCAGTACAAAGTATTGTGATCAAATAATGCAAGTGGCTGAAAAATTACAGCACTACACTCCTCAGCTGTTTTCAGGGTAGACTACAGTGAGATCTATCCTATCACCTATAAAATTGTTTTCTGTATATATAAAAATGACCACCAGGTTGATCTAGTGGTTAACACGACATTGCAAATCAGCTGATTTCGAAGTTGA
>JAAAKQ030346478.1:6665-21130 GCA_010016005.3 Zanna intricata
TTTTTACCTAAGATTTTTAAATCGTACTTAGTCTTAGTAAATTTTTTAAATCTTTTTCCTAAGATTTAAAAAAAAATATCTTTTAGGAAGTATTGGATGAATGGGTTTTATTCAAAAAGAGAATATCCTAATTTTTTTCTTGATTAAAGTAAAATCATAGTTACTATGAATAAATTATCTTAACATTTGGTCTATTTTAACGTATTTTTTCTCTTTATTTCTAAAAATGTAAATCGAAAGTTTTTCGCGATGGAATAGGAAGATAAAAGAATATGGGGTTTTGAAGTTCTAGTTGAAAATGACTTTAATATCAGATTAAACAAAAAATACATTCTGAACAACCCTCTTTATTATTTATGTTTTAGATTAGTTGTTAAATCGAAATTTTAAAATTTCCTCCTTTCATAGTAAATTTCTTAGTGTTCATCCGCCGTTATAATGGATTGCTACCTTTTAGCAAATTGATCTTGAACCACCTTCAGGAAAATATGTGTATACATTTGTTCATTATTTTATTTTTAAAAGTATTTCCATGATTTCAGTTCTCGACTTTTCTTTATTATTCCCTTCAAATTGATCCTAAGAAATTATATTAGTCAACTCTAAACATATAACCACGGTAAATAATGTTACTACTTTTAACAGTTAATAGTAATCTTTGAATTGTCCATTAGTAAAAATTATGTGTCATTAAAATTAAAGAATAATTATAAAAAACAAAAATAGATTAGGTTTTCAAAACGAGCAAAAAAGAAACGAGAATTCCCAAAAATGTGCATTCCTAATTAAAAAGTTTGACTTTGAAATGTACATGGAACATTTAATTTGTTTGCTTTTCTATCTCGGAGCAAAATAAAAAATGACTAAAAATTATTTTGTAAAATCTTAAAAATAGCCCATATTTTTTAAAACTATTTCATTTATTTATTGCTAAAATGTTGTTAATTTACTGCAATATTAAAATATTAACTATAAAGAGGATATATTCAATATTTGAAACTTGCAAATCATTAGTACGCAGGTCAAGAAAAAACTTCTAAAGATTAAAGATTGATTACAGTATTCAATGAAAAATTTTTATGAGTAGTTAACATTTAGTATTAAACATTTAGTTAAACCAACTAGTATTTAGTTCCCTGCAATAAATACTTTAAATTAAATTTGTCGTTATTGAAAATTGTGACATACAAGTGATTTAAAAAAAAGGTAATATAATATTCTAAACATTAATAAATATCTTGCGTTTTTGAAAAATTCAGTTTTGAAAGCTTACGAAAGACTACGATTGTTTTTATCTTTCTATCTCCTGTATTTATTATTCGAAAATGCTTATTAAAAAAGGTTAAATTACATATAAAGATAAGATTTACATTAACATTATGTAAAAATTAAAATTTCATAATACTCGTATATTTTAAAAATAAAGCATCTTTAATTCTATTTACTTTTTTTTTAGTATTAAGTATATACATAATTAACCGACTATTCATATTTAAAACACACATACACAGAACTATACCCAAATTACGGAGTACAATTAGATATATGTGCCACAAAAAAAAGTTCGAATATATTTTCATTAAAGTTATTAGTACGAAGATTGTTTTTATTCAATTGTTAATTATAATTAAATGTCAAGAAAACCCTGGTGATATGTACCAAGCTGAGAGGTATGACTATTTAAATTACAGTAATAGTAATTACTATTCATTTGTAGTTAATCGCATAATTAATAATATTTTAGGTTGATAAAATTATTTAACACATTGTCAAAATCTCAAAAAAAATCATTTAACTTCTTAATATAGATCTGAGTATAGTCTAAAGAAAATCTACGACTCTCAAGTTCTTTTTCTTAAACTTTTAAAGTATTGTTAATCAGTTTTTACTATCCACAAATTTTAGTTTTCTTAAACGGTTTAAGGTTTGTTTTCCTAAATCTTAGTCAAACAACTTGTGACCATTACATTAGCTAAGCCTATTTTCTGATTTCTTTTCTTGCTGTTTACTTGTATTAAGCTACAAATATAAAAATATTTATTTATACATTAATCTAACAAATATAAAAATGAATTCAATTTGTTATGTTAAGGTCTTGATTAATGAAAATAATTTCCGCTGTAGTAGGTCTGCACTTTTAGAAAGTTCAGTAATCTTATCTCTAGATTAAAAAAATATCGTCCTTTCTTGATTTTAGTCCATGTTTTATCATTCACAGTTTGAAGCTTCAGACATCGTCAAGATAGTGGTACTTTCTAAATATAATTGATCAATAATAGTAAAAATTTCCAAACCTTCTCACTAATGTATTATAAGTTTGGTCTGTTAACATCAGCTCGTTTAGTTGTATTTATTTATCAAGCAGTAAGAACGCAGGACACACAAATGAATAGACTTTTTTATTAACCACAATTTACTAACAAACGTATCTATTAGGGTTTTGAAGCATATTGCAAAAAAAAGGCTGGAAATCTGCTAAATATGTCCTAAAAAAAAATTATTTCAAATTTTTTCTTGAAAATAATTTTACTAAGAGGCAAAACACACTTTTAACTATTATTTTTCTTCGCTTTCTAAAATTATTTAGAAGAAAATTCAAATCACCTTTATCATGCAATGTAAAAAATTCACAAAAAGTGTAGCCTGGTTGGTACCTTTTAATCAAATCTGATTACATTAGCAGTAATTCAACGGACAGTTTGTCCGACGAAAATGAAATAGATCACGGTTTGGTAGATAACAGAGTATATAATCTGATAGAAAATTAACTTGTACACAAGGAAATTAACGTTTAAAGATCAAAATGAATATAAACTTTGAATAGACATTTGTTTTCCTCCTAACGTGTACATTGCAATCTGTACAACTAGTGAACAATAAGCAATTCCCCCCCCCCCCACTGACCATTGACATTAGGATGGTATGTATGAAAAGATGTAAATGTGGTGTAATCTTGTAGAGACTCAGGCCGATTGTTCCTGAAACGTGTGGTTAATTGAACCCTAACCACCAAAATACACAGATATCCACTAAGTATTCAGATCGCCATAAAAAAGTAACTAACTTTTACCAGGATTTGAGCCTCAGAACATTCGACTTCGAAAATCAGTTGTTAAACTATTGATTTATGACGGCGAGTTAACCACTAGTCTAGCCCGATGTCTAACACGCATTTGTTTGTAGTTTTTGTAATTTATTTTGTTGTGTATGAAACTTAGTATTTTCTTTTTACAAATAAAAATAACTAAATTATTAATCAAAAGTTTCTATAAAGCCCTCTTCTTCTCACAATATTTACCTTCATAAAGATAAGAACATTCCTTCTTCCACAATTAAAATAAATCTCCTTTTTATCTTAATTAAATCTTTTTCCAATAAAAAGTTATACATGGTGGTTAAATCTTTGCTTTTAATTACATATAAACATTTAAATGATGTACAGCATTCTTTGGGAAAATTTAATGATACACAAAAAATAACTTGATTTTAGTTCGAACCTTTGAACGGAGGAAGGCTTCTATTCTATTTCAATACGAATTCCTTTCAATTAGAAGTCTGATGATTTATTCTAGCTTTGACCTCAATAATTATGTATAAGCTCATAACTGTGTCGCTCTTAGTGGCTAATTAATTTGTAAAAATAGGACAAAAATTAATTCTGACGCCAGGTGTACATTTTTGATCCAGTAAAAACAATTAACCAATGTTGTAATGCAAAATTTGTGTACCAAACGTATTAAACATGGGATTGAATAGATACGTTACTGCTGATCCGTAATATGTTCATAGTAATTAAGTGAAGTGGGATTAGTTACGACAGTAATCAGTTGTTAAATTATTACAGTAATAAATCAGCTAGTGTATTACAGCTACCGCTGAAACAACTGTTATTTTCTTTTATTTTTAAAGGAAAATGTTTAAATCTTTCACGTATCATTCAACTTTAATTAATATAATGAAATTTTTTAAAAAACCTTTCTTTAATATAAAAGTTTTTCTTTCTTAGCACGTGGATATTTCATATACCTACATTATTTTATTACATAATGGTAATAAATTGCTTAAAAAAAAACAAAATTAAAAAATTAATAACATAATACTAATTGTTCTATAATTTATTATACTAAAACTACCCACACACGCTTTCAGTTATTTGAACTTTTAGTTTAATAGACTATGTAGTTTTAAATTTTAAAGTGAGGCAGACTGAAATTTTATTCACCAAATCAATCTATCGCCGGCAACCTTAAGGGATTGAGTGCGCAACCTAAAGCAAGCTGTTGTGTCCCTAGTTCGGCACACAAACAGTGAGCGGCGATATCTACCACTGAAAATAGCCTTGCCCACTAAGCTCTTATTTTAACGCTGCGGTCAATCGGCACCTACCTGGAGACTCATTGTTCATTAATAAGCAACAAGGTCTAGACATATTCTAAGATGTAAGTATTGAAAAAACCGCTGCGGGACTGCCAGTGCGCGTTGTTGGAGCTGTGATCCATTTAAAAGGCACAAGAGTAGGCATTTTAGCATCTCTTGTGTTGGCACGAGAAGACGCAATCAGAGCAGAGCTCAACTTAAGTTTGTTAAAACAAGCTTCTTGTATGTCCCGGAACTCAAGACATATTAAACATCTTCCTCGGTTATTTCTAAGCTTTCTGAGGGTAACAGACGTTCTTTTTACCAAAAAATGTGGTCAGTTATCTTCCAAAGAACATGACTCGACGGTTACTCGCACAGCTCAGTCACGTGCTCCACGAATTAGTATGTTAAACGAGATAGGGTTCCGAGTTAGCCCGTTTTACAACCACACCGATAAACATAATTTTTCTTTCCTAAAATGTGATATATGATTTTAATCTGCTTTTTGATGCTCAAAAGGAATATTAACTCAGACTTTTCTATCACCCACCATTTTTGAAAAATCTTTGAATTTTAATTAAAGATTTAAAAAATTTTTCAGCCTATAGTTACCATTTTAAGCTCCTATGTTATATTTTATTAGCTCACTTTTTATTGTTTAACTTTGTTAACACAATTTGTAAGCTATATATACTAGACAAAGAATTAAATCATATAATCACATATTATGGCATATCTAATATTGAAGAGTGAACCTTCATGGATAAGAAAAAATCTTGTCCAAACATGTAGCTGAAAACACAGCTATGTTGTTTGTACTAAGCACTAGACTTAGGAATGAATTAATTTTATTCAGTCTTAATGCTTTCTTAAATTTGTTAACAGTGCAGTGTCATAATGCCTCGAAATTGTGTAACTGATGTGGGTGCCTTTTGTTATGTATGTGATGAGTTTACTGTAAAACCAATTAGAAAAAACATTAAACTTTTAATTAAAAAAGAATTTCATCTGTACTTTCAATATAAAATTGGTGATCAGGATAAGACATAGACTCCTCAAATATTATCCACTAATTTTTCTGTATACTTAAGAGAGTAGCTGAAAGGTACACTGAAGGCTTTGCCATTTGGTGTTTGGCGTGAACCAAAGGATCATGTAACTCGATTGTTACTTTTGTTTAACAAGTGTGTCTAGAATTTCTAAAAGAATCTAAATATACTGTAAAATACCCTTCATTGTAATCTGCAATCAGGCCTGTACCTCACAGTAAAATTATTCCAGTTCCTGAGTTCAGTTTCTGAGTCACCTGTGAATTTATGATGAAAGCAGCGATGAAGAATCAGGCAGTACTGAAAAAGACAATAATGATTTTGATTTTGAATTATCTTCCAATGAGCCATATCTTACATCACAAGGTGAATTAAATGACTTGGTTGGGGATTTAAATTTATCAAAAAATCAAGCTGAGTGGTTGGGATCAGGACTAAAACGTTGGAATTTACTTTAAAAAAATACAAAAATTTCAGACTTTCTAAGCCGATAATAAAGAACTTTCTGAGTACTTTATTGATGAAAATAATTTTATTAATTGTATAAATATCGATAAGCTTATGTTGCACTTAAGACAAGTTCATAAACCTGATGAAAACTGGCCCTTTTCATAGATTAGTTAAAGTACAGTTTAAAAGATGTTCTACTACACAACGGTAATAAATATCCTTCGATACCAATAGCTTATGATATTAGTTTTAAAGACACATATGATGTGATAAAGACTTTTTTTAAAAAATAAAGTATAAAAGACATAACTAGAACCTATGAGGTGATTTGAAAGTTATAGCTATTTTGTTAGGCAAGCAGTTAGGCTTTACTAAGTACATGTATTTTCTTTGCTAATGGGACAGCAGAGGTAGGGATAAATACTATGTTACCGAAGACTAGAAGAAAGGGGACAACTTAACTTCAATTGGGATAATTATTATTCATGAGTCCTTAGTTGAACCGAAAAAAATATTTGTACCCCCTCGCCATATCAAGCTAGGACTAATGAAAAATTTTTTAAAAGCAATGAAGAAGAATAGTTCCGAATTTTTTTTATGTCAGGCAGAAATTTCCGAATGTAAGTGAAGGAAAAATTAAAGAAGGAATATGTTTTGATCCTAAAATAAGAGAGTTGGTCAAATATAATGTATTTAACTCAATATTAAATAAGTAGAAAGTGCAGTTTGGGCTTCATTTAAAAATGTTTGCAAACATTTTGTCGGCAATCAAAAATCCGACAATTACTACGACATTGTTAATAAACTTCTTACTTCATACAGAGCTATGGGATATAACACGTCTTTCCCCCGACAACCTCGGAAACATAAGTGATGAACACGGTGAACGTTTCCACCAAGACATTTCGATGATGGAAAGCTGCTATAAAGAGAAATGGAATATATTAACATGCTAGCCGATTACTGTTGGACATTAATTCGGGATATACCTGAGGCTATTTATAAAAGAAAAGCCTCAGCGAAATCATTCTAACAGGTATGACCGTACAAAATTATAAATTTTACAGATTTAATTATATTTTCTCTTAATTTTTTTTTTTAAGTGTAATTTATTTAAAACAGAGGGTGATAGAAAAATTGTATTTACAGATCTGTAATGTACGCAAAAAAGCAATTCAAGAAATGGTATCACACTAAGAGAAAATTAAAAAAAAATTGTTTGTCTCTCAGTGCTATTTATGACTACTAAATATCAAAATTATTGTTATATAAAAAAATACTAGTATATTAAGAAACCAAGAGCAAAAGGGAGAAAAAAATTTCTTTTATTACCCTAAACATTCAAGAAAATAATCCGTATTTTATTTTATTATCTTATTTTTGGCACAATTTTTCAAAGAAAATACTTCGTATTTATTTTGGAGTATGTATGTGTTTATTCTAATTTCTTCCACATAATATCAATTGATATTACCTGAATATTTAATAAAATCAGGAACTACTGAAAGGCTGTTTGCGGCTTTTATGTAGTCTTTTGGTCAGAAGACATTAAAGCCCAAAGTAACATTAGAAAATAACAACACTAGTTTCATTTAAATTGTTTCATAAAAATACAAAAATTGAATCAATAACAGTCAATATTTAAGAACAAATAACGTCTGCTGGAATCAAAATCAGTTATTTCAAATTTTATAAGTGTCCGAATTAAGCAAAATACAAATTAATTAATTTAAACGTATGTAATCTGTTCTAGTTTTATCGAAGCAATTCACTCTTGTTTTTTACATTCACAGTTAGAGTACTCGACTGTAAAGATAAACGTAAATTTTCTTTAAGAACAATTTTCTGTAACAAAAATAACTATTTTTGTTAATTAAAACCATCTAGTAACTAATATTTTGTTTTTAAACAGAAATTTTTACGCATATTTGTAAATTGTAAATTCTGTATCTACTGATGTAATCTACGTCAATGTTAATTGATTACATCCTCATAGAATGTAATCTGAAAAAATTGCACCTTTTAATTTTTTATCTGTTTACCTGGTTCATTGAGTAAGATATTTAAGAGGAGAAATGAGCTCATCAAATCATCTTGAAATTTGTCTTATGAAAATTTTCACCGTTTTGTAACTTTCTTATATTTCTTTCATATTATGTATCTTGAAATGTCTAATTAAATATGGATAAATATCTCAAAATTTATCTCTTTTAGAGGTAAGTTATAATAATTTATAATAAAAAGAAGAAAAGATGCACAAAACTCAACTACATAAGACGCTCTCGCAAAAGAATATAATGTAATATATTTTAGGTTTAAATATAAAATTAGTTTTAGTTTTTTTCTTTTAAACAAAGACTGAGCAGTCTTTCAAAAACTCCAAACGAGATAATTGTTTTTTAAATACTAACACACGATAGGTGGGTTGTATTTATTGGTGTAAGGTATAAATTTTTCTGCAAAATATATTTGGAAAATTTTAAAAATTTCTAAATAGTTCCAGATGCAAGGATGTAAGAGATAAATTATTTAGAAAGATATTAAAATTTTTAATTTTTTTTTCTAACATTAAAAAAAAGAAGCCCTTATTTTACGCTAACTGTGAAGTAACGGTAGTAATCGAATTAAAATTTATTTGCCTGCACGATTGAGAAAAAGAATAAAAACTAAAAACGTAATGCTACTGCGTACTGTTTTATACAATATGTTTCTAAACATGAGATCGTTGGCAAACTATAATAATTTAAAATCTATATCAATAATGTGGTAAAATCTGTCAACTAAGTAATTAGGACGGTATTCTCGCTTTAACTACGAATATGAAGTGCTAAAACTCAATTACGCTAATTATATATTAACTAGTCTATATATGTTAACTACGCTCAATGTAATTAAGCATTTGTAGTGATTAGCATAGGTATTAAATCGATTTCGAATAATAATGTTGTTGATATAAAATAATTACTAATGGAATTATTATTTTAAATTAGCGTTTGTTGTAATGCTTTGACTTTAATATTAATAGATGATTTAAATAACAAGTCAACTTCATTAATCTATTTAAAATCCAAAATTGCACTTAAAATGTATCGATGTCCATTCTTTTTTTTAAGAAAACAAAATCACTGCAGAAAGAAAATAACAACAATTAGCCAAACGTGAACCTCATTAAATGTAAAATTGCTAAAGATAAATTTACCACTATTGATGTCTTTTCTATTCAAATTTTCTTCAACATTACTTTAAGACTTGTTTTGAGTTTTGAGTTTTTTAGTGAAACAATAACTGCAACATTCCAAACAATATTATATTTTTTATTTGCCACAAATATTTTGTTATTTCTCATACAACACTCTTTCATTTATATCACTTTCATTTATTCATTCTTAGTTTAAATCATATTGTTGAAAATTATTTTATTGAATGTTTTAAATGTGAAGATAAATAAGCGTTGAGTAAAGATTTTGGAATCATAATATGCTACCCATGAAAAAAATTACAAAATACGAGTAAGTAGATATTTTTTTTGTAGTAGTTTTAAATAATCTTTTTAACGCTAATTTTAAATTCGTATTTAAATCCTGTTTTATGATCATTCATCAGGAAGCTAAATTCTAATCTCTTCACCAAACAGTCTGACTATGACTAATGTAAGGACTAGGTCCTTACATTTGCCTCGCTTCTAATCGGTGGGCCCCCAGGCCCAGGCAGAAGGTGCCCTCCAATCGGGACTCTGGTTTTAACTTCTCTTTTTCTTTTCCTTTTTCCCCTCCTACTCTCACCTGGAGTCCCGTTCTCTCATCTCAAGTGGGCCACACACCAATGGGGGCATCCCATCCATTCTGAACGGGACTGTATACCCCACCCCTATTCATACAACCCCAGACTCTGGTGTTCATCTTCCTCCTCTTCAATTTCCTTGGCTTTCAAACGCATGTTTCCATCCATAGAACCTATTACATCCCAATTATGGCGACACGCCAACATCGCCTCCACCACATTCTCCGGCGTAATTATACCCACCACCAATCCTATCTCCCTCCTCATTCCTTCCCATCTTGCACAGTGGAAAATAGTATTTCTACATTATCACTCTGGCCACAATACTGACAAGCATTCGATCTTCACTTTTCCTTTCTCACAGATACTTGTTAAAGTAACCATGGCCCAACAGGAACTACGCCATCTCGTACGACACCTTTCCGTACCTCCTACCAATCCATGGTTTAATCTCCGGAATCAACCTCCTACCTGCGGCATCGTTCACTTCTCCTGCCACTTACGAATAGTATCCGCCTCAGCTTGCCTTCGTAAAACCCCATCGATCTACTACCACACTTCCTCTGCTAAAATATCCAACGGCGGCATAGACCCAATAACCAGTGCCACCTCTGTTGACATCGTCCTGTACCATCTAACTACTCCTAATACTACCGGCCTCTGAAACGACAAGATCTTCCTCCTAAACTCCTGCCACCGCAATGCTCTACTTCAGGCTGGAACTCCATACAAGACGACAGAGCTCGCCATCGATAATAACAGCTTCCTCTTAAACGTACTTGGTCCACCAATCCTATTTAACAGCCTTGATATCGCTGCCACTGTCTTACCTCCTTTCTTAACCGCCTCCACCACATGCAGATGAAAAGATCTCTTATCATCCAAAAATACTCCAAGATACTTTGCTCCGGGCACAGGTACTACCTACACACCCGCCTCCACGAAGAAAATTCTTCGGAGTTTCCGCTCCCCTGCCATTATCAATAGCTGCGTTTTCTCTAACGCTAAATAAAGTGTTCTCTCTTGAAGCCATTAATAGACCAACTCCAACACCACATTCTCTTTAGTCATCAGTTTTTCCTCTGTTTTACCCGTAATGACTAGGGAAAGATCGTATGCAAAGCTCGTCGACGTTACCCGATCCGGATACTGCAAATAAAAAATTCAATCAAATGCTATGCACCACAGAAGTGGACTAATTACCGATCCCTGTGGCATACCCGCCTGCATATCCATCTCCACAGAAACACCCTCTGCCATCAAAATAATCTTGCACTAACCTGTATAAATATGGACTAATTCTCCTCTGAGTTCCTGAAGAACCTTCCCAAAAGGCAACGAATTAATCACATCCAATTAAACCACCGCCGAAATTAGCCAGGCTCTCCAAGTACCACTTGCAGCCTCATCCAGCGGTCTGGTGGATGAGGCTGCAAGTGGTAACTCTGTTAATGGCACCCACCGTCGTTCGACGTCTACGAAAACCATATTGGGCTTCACTGAGCCCCTCCCCAGCTTCAATCTCCCACCTCAACCGTTCAACAAGAATCTTTTGAAATAACATGCCCTAACAACTCAAAATACAAAGAGGTCGATATCCCGAGGGGTCAAACTCATCCTTACCAGGCTTCCGGAGCAACACTAACCTTCCCTTCTTCCACACCTGTGGCTTCGTCCCCTCCAACAACATTCTATTAAATGCAGACAAAACCTTCTCCGACATCATCCTCACAACTGCCACAACTATTTCATTAGGAATTTCTTGTAGCTGAAACAAATTAATTAATTTTCAATTTATGATAAATATGTCAGTTAAAAATGATCCCGCTTTTGTTTTTTTTTCTTCAGAGCTGTCTCTAAGTAGCATAACCGCATCTAAAATGCGGATAATTCCCTACAAAAATGTATATATGTTTTGTATACAATATTTTTCAACCATCCCCAGACGCAAAAATCTAAAGGTGTTAGATCAAACGATCTTGGTGGTTAGGAACATAGAACTCCTTGACCGATCATTTTCTCCGGAAAATGACGATGTAAGTGAGCGAAAACGGCACAACAGGAGTGGGGAATCGTGCCTCGTGCTGGAAATATACTGTCGCGTGTTTGCGGCTCGATCATGATATTGAGAGGTTGAAAATTAAAAATTATTAAAGTTTATTGGTTTAAAAACATAAGTAAAACAATACAAATCAGAAATAATAATGAAAATGACAACAGTAATAATAATAGTAAACAAGAACATTTAAACAAATAATGAAAATAATAATCACAACCGTAATAATAATGCTAACAGCAAACAATAATAATAATAAATGTCAATAATAAACAAATTTTTTTTTGACTTCATCATTTTTTTATCCCCCTCTCTGGAGCCGGACACGTAACTAAGCGTTTACACATTTCCAGGAGGTCATCGCCTCAAACTACCTAGTCGAGAACTAATGTTCCCCAAGATAACCGGGGCTTGGTCTTTTAATTGCTCGTCATGCCATTAATGAGGGAACCCAAAATGATTCCCCACCGGGAATCTGGTCTTTTCGCCATGCCTCTAATGAGGGAACCCAAAGGATACCCCACCGCGAATACGGTCTTACTTTACCCCTCTCATTCTGAAGACATGAAGAAATCCCCGTATAATCATCGAGGGTGGGACACCTAAGTGGCCCAGCTCTCCTTGACTATCTTATGACTGAACCCGATATGTCCAGGGGTACGCTCCCTCCCATGGAGAAGGACTTATTCCAGTGGGAAGATGGTAATCTAGCAGGTCACAGGATGTTAGAACCGTCCGTGTGGTTCTCCCGGAAGATAATGGTACCGAGGTTTATCAACAACTCTAGATTTGATAAAAACAAACGTGTTCTTGGTAATTTAACAGTAGAAGAACTTAAGTCAGCATTATTTCAATTGGTAAGGAAGACCAAAATGAGACATTTTATGACTAACTCTTAAGATTACACCAGAAAGAGCTAGTGAGCAAGAAGAATCGATGTAAGGTGTTGCAACCTTTTTTAGATAAGAACCATTTGATGAGAGTAAGTGGACGCCTTTTAAACTCTACAGTCAGTTATGATGAAAAGCGTCCAATTTTGCTTCCAGCAAAACATAAAGTGACACACTTAATTATGAAACAGGAACATGTACGACAATTGCATGCCGAACCACAGCTGTGTAGGCAAACCCAAGAGTTTTGACCAACGGATGGGCGAGTTATCTTCGGCACGTGTACGATCAAGCCGACCTTTCATAAATACCGGGATAGATTATTCCCGGTATTATTGTGTTCCTGTGTTAGATCAAGCAATAGAAGGAATGTTGGTTCAGTGAAGGCCTATATCGCAGTGTTTGTCAGTTTTTCTACAAAGGCCATTCACTTGGATTTAATTAGCAATCATAAAACTGAAGCGTGTTTGGGTGTCCTCAAGCGCTTCATGGCAAGACAAGGAAAGGTAGCACAACTGTTTACCGACAATGCAACCAATATTGTAGGGGAAAAAATGAACTTGATAGAGCAGTGACAGCTTACAGGTCACAACTTGATAGCGCAGGATAGTATTAATTGGACTTTTATGCCTCCATGATCTCTATATTTTGGTGGGCTGTGAGAAGCTGGAGTAAAGTCTGTGAAACATCACCTGAAACGAATTGGTGGAAGTGCAACCTTCACATATGAGGAAATGTACATCTTATTAAGCTTAACTGAAGTTTGTTTAACTTCAAGACTTATCACGCCTTTGTCTCATGATCCAATTGATTTATCCCCATTAACTTCCAGTTATTTCCTAGTTGGTGATGTGATTACAGGTACAGAAGAGCCCGAACCTTCAAGATCTTCCTATATCCAGATTATCCAGATGGCAACTAGTTCAAAGGCAACTACAATCACTTTGGTCAAGATGGTCAACCGAATACTTGTCGAATCTTCAACATCGTGTCAAGTGGCAAAAACATTGTAAACAACCGTCTGCCGGCGGTTTGATCATCATAAAGGATGACAATCTACCTCCAATAAGTTGGAAGATAGGACGTGTGATGGAAGTAAATCCTGGAAAAGATGGGCTACCCAGAGTAGCATCAATACGGACATCAACCGGCATCATCAAAAGAGTAGTAACGTGCGTTTCAGAGTTAAATCCAACGGTTTTGACTAGCTGATAGGCGAGTTACCTCCGGAATGTGTACGACCAAGTCGACCTTTATTAAATACCGGGGTTAAGATGGTGTCTACAGTCAGCATACACATTTGGTATTAAATAAAGCATTTTTATTGTGTTTTAATTGGTGGTTTTCATTTCACTTACAGCAAAATATGTTCTCACCATGAGAATAAATAACAAGGCTGTTTATGATAAAGAGAAAACTTGTTTTGTATAAGTGTCCTGCAAACCATCGAACTCGAAACTTCGATCCGATAAGAATGGCGTAGTATATAACCGCCGGAATTGTCCTCAACTCCACCGATAATAATTTTACCAATAACAACATCGTGTTGGACGGATCGTTCGCAGATGGTACAAATACTAGGTAGTGAAGTTGTTTCCCGAAGATTGCGAAAACTCAAAATAAAGTGTTTAGGAAAACGAAATCCATACTCTGCTGCAGAAGCCAAAGTGAATATGATATCAGTGTATTCCTCTGCTGTAAATAATTCTACCATTATTTCAATAGAAAACCTATTACGTTCAAACTAATATTCACAGAAAACCTTCTCTAACGACAGTACAGTTTATAGTACCTGATGTACTTGTACGTAGAGTACCTTACAGAATGATTTAAACATTAATACAGTATTGTTCATTATTGATAAGCTCTTGTTATTTCACA
>JAAAKQ030346589.1:0-26090 GCA_010016005.3 Zanna intricata
CTCTCTCTCTCTCTCTCTCTCTGTGTGTGTGTGTGTGTGTGTGTGTGTGTGTGTGTGTGTGTGTGTGTGTGTGTGCACGTGCACGCACATATGCGTGTGTTTTATTTGGATGTTAGAAAGAAAAATGAAAAGCATTTAATAAAGCAGAATTTGAATATAACACTGACCCGGTCACTAACTTTGGCTGAAGAGCACTAGCAACAGTAGTTTGTCCAGTAACAACAGGGGCATCAATATCGCCATTTGTTAAGGACCTGGATGATGAAGTAGAACTAGTAGAAGAAGATCCAAGATGTGGTCTTTGATTACTATTATGAACAGGAGGTATACCAGTGCTGCTGATAGAAGACCAGTTGTGTGGATCGATCAAATCCTGTCCTGTTATCGCCACTATTAACATAAAAATCAAGCATTATAAGAGCACTCACAATAATTTACCTGACATTACTATAATTAAAAGAAATTACAGCATCTAATAAGCTTCAAAATGTGAATTTGTACTTCTGCTTCAGACGGTTTAAAATCTATAATGCAAACAATGCTGAATAAATTCTTATAAAGACATACTGTTCATCTATTTAAAAGGGCATTTTTGGTATGAAGAAATCATTACTGTTCTATACTTCATGATACGTGTATTGAAAATCACAGCACACATTTCAAACTATCACAAGTTTCTTTCTTTACCTTCAGCATCAAAATTTAACTGTCATCCTACAAAAGATACAAAATAATTATTTATTATTGATAATAAGAAACAAGATCAGAATACTTAAAAAATACATATTCACGAATAAATAAATATGCAGTAACCCTTCCGCAACAATATTCTATGAACCAAGAAAAAATATTGTACATAATGTTTTATTGTTATAAAAAGGTCGGATGATCACATTTATTTTTAATATTTTGTGTTACTTTATATTCATTACATAAAGCAGAAATAAAAATCATGTAATTTTTTCACATGATACTTAGATAAAAAAACAACTTGTAATCAGTTAACAAATACTAGGGTCTATACTTATCTCGATTATCCAACAACTATACTAGTTGCACTTTACCTTAGCTGGTAACATTGAAGCTTAATATTCAGAAAAATGTTAAAAAAATTAAACGTGGTCTTATTTTTACTCCCCGATTACTTTTCTAGATGTGTGTATAATTTCATTTGATTACTGAAATTTGTATTCAAAATAACAGAGTAACATTATGCAAAAATGGTGAGCCTTAACAGCTTTATTTTTTCTCCTTAGAGAGTTACTCTGATTTTAAACTATTCCTTCAACCATCTGAATTTTATTTCTATATACAAGAGTTGAAAAGCAACAGATAGATTGAATCCTTATTTCTCTTTCTGAATCCAGAACTAGCCTTGGTTCATCATTCTCTGTTCTTAAAACGGTGCCTAATTCTTGCACAGATTATATGCTCTTCTCTACTTATATTTAAGTCCTAAAGAATTTTAATTCATTCTTGAATATCAAATTCTTTCAAATACAACTTTCTCTCAAATACAAATCACATGTACAAATGATGTCAGGTGACTTTTGTATTCTTATTAAGTCTGGGTTTTAAAATCAAGCTAAAGATCAGAATGACCTCTTACTGACACTAAACTGATCTCAGAGAATTTAGATGATTTGCTCTCAAAGTGGACGATAACATCCCTTGTGGGCGCTAGAGACCTTCAGGGGGTGATAGAAGGCCAAAAGAAAATTGGGGGCATTCAGGCAGTCTAGAAAGGTGATGGCTGATTAAAAAAAAAAATAATTGCAACAATTATGTTTTCCTGACATTTTACACTAAGATTAAACATGTACTACAAAAAATAATGGGACACCTATGTTATGATAAAATATGATTGTATTCAAACCACTTTAACTTTGCAACCAAGAGGCTGAGATGATTAAAAAAATTAAAACTTGTATACTCTAATTTTTTAAACAGTTTTTAAACTTCAGATTTCAGAAATCACCAAATTAAAAGAAAAAAAAAAATCAGTGAGAAACTGTTGTCATTTAAAATGTAGGTTTCAATTCAGAAATAGGATATGCCACGTTAAAAACAATAATTACAATTATTATTTTTAACAGATGATAAGTTTAAAATTGTGGGATGCTAGAAAATTTCTGATTCTCAATCTGGGTGGTGGGCGAAAATGTTTGAGAATCAATTATTTAGACTGATGGTGAGATAGTAGCGACATTTATTTTCTCCTGCTTTCATTTGTATGATAACAATTACACACATTTTAAAACCTGTGTCTTCTCCAGCTTCAAAAATGTTGCATACAGCTTATTTTATACTACTTCTTCCAGACATCATAGTAACTCAGATAGACTTTTATTATGGATTTGCATTAACTTTATTTTAATATTCTATTTTATTATTCTTTAATTTATTTTATTCACACTTTCACACTAAATTAAATATCTAAAATTAGATATGTGATAAATTCTATTTTTATTAAAGTATCCCAATTTACCCTCCTGTTTAATTAAATATATTTTAGCAAAAATATGCTGTTTAAAATAGTTATTATTCTTGCTCTTTAATAATGAAGACTATGAATGAATTGAATGTATTAAATTTAATGGTTATTTTATTAAATCTTATGAACTATTCATACTATATATAGGCTAATTTGCCAGATCTCAAAGTTACTTACAATAATCTTCATGTTTCTTTTTGCTTATGATTTGGAATACATAATCAGTAGATTCTTCTTCATTTGACTCATCATGCTTATCAGACGGCAGCCCACGTCCCCGCCTTCTTAACTTTGGAAATACTTTACCTATCAAAGCAATAAAGATTAGAGACAAAAACAAAATAGACTGATATCACACACGTGCAACCGCATAACAAAATGAAATAGTCAATTCCTTCAATTAATCTGGGTACAGATTAAGTACTATCACACTCTTAGATGACTCAGAATGTCACTTTATATAGATAAATATTCTATTTCAAACAAAAAAGTAACAAAGATAATGCTGAGCACTAGTTGCATATGGCACACAGAATATAAAAATTTATGCAACTTAATATTTAATGGTATACTACAAAATAATTTTTTAAAAGCACTAACATTATACACGCTAACCAACATAACCAGATCATAAGAGTAAAACTTTTCTTTACATAGACAAAATAAAACAGTGTATTCAGTTTAATATTTTGCAACATTAAACTGGGTTCCTTCCCTATCAGATAAAAATCAGAATTTTATTTTTTTGATGACTAAATTAATAATTAAGATTCTTAATAAATATTCCACTTTTATTGTTTTTAATTATTTTAAAATTAAAAGTGTTTTGTACAATTTTGTAAATAGTGTTTTGTACAACTTTAGTGTTTTAGGACACGCCAAATCAATTTACCAATTATTTGTTCAGTTGATAAATCCATGGATGTGACAGTTAAAGTGGAGTAAATAGCAGATATCTGACCTATATCATTAGGATAGCTTGGACACTCCATATAAGTCCTAGTAAAAGCAGATTTCAGGCCTGCAACAACAGAGCAGCCTCCAGTAGAGATTAGCAACTCTGCTCCGTATTCATGTTCATAACAGTTCTCCAGTCTGTAAGCCTCTTTCTTTCATGTTCAGTAGGATCTGTCAATCACAGCAACCTACTGAAGATGCATTATAAGTGATCTTTCTTTCAGAATCACATTTTCTTTGTCAATCTTTATCAGAAGCAGAGAACTTTGGATAGATATTATCAGGTAAGAATGTTCAGCATCCTGGACAGGAAAAGATAGGTGCAGCTCATGTGAGTTATTTAGATTTAAATGAAAGGAAGATAATAAAAATCATTTGAATTGGAAATAGAAAAAAAATATATATTTATATATATATATATATATATATATAAAATATATTGGAATATATCATTGGAATAGAAACTTGCCACACAATTTCGGGTAGAAATCAAGAGATAAATATGTAGAGTCAAGGGATTAGCCTTTTCAGATAACATATCAGTGGTTGAAGATTGAGGTTTTGTTATTTTCTTAATATCAGAAGGCTGATGTGAATAAGTGCTCAAAATATTCTTTACTTTCTTTAACATAAAATGCCTGTTTTTAATGTTGCCTCGCAATCCCTAATTGTTTATCTTCATAACTAGTGTTCTAGTTACTAACAATTTACACAAGTTGTAGATTAAATTTTTATTTCTTCAACTTTTTTGTACCAATTTTCACCCCATAACTTAGAGTTCAGTACTTGTTAATTATATTTCCTTTCCTTGGTAATTAATTTACACAGAAAAAATTTCCTATGCATTAAGCCTGAAATCATCTCTTAATATTCATAAATTCAATATCATGACTACAGTATCAATGAACTTCAACAGAAGTTATTTATTAGTTATAAACTATTATAGAAACTGAGGAAAAAAAGTTTAACATAAGTAAACTTACAATATTTGCTTAAAAAAATCCTAACCTAAATATAAAAACTATTTCACAACAATAAATTCAAACATAAAAACAGTAAATTCTTAAGATAAAAATTATGAAATAACAAAAGAAGTCAAAGATAGTCAAAGTCAAATGACTAAAATTGTAATGTATTATTTATTTTTCGATATCATAAAACAAACTTTCAATAAACTAATAAATAGGCAAACTAATTATATTTCTTTCTACTAATGAAATAGCAAAAATAATAACAGAGTACTGTGAATTTCTTTCATACAAAGATATGTGACTGTTTAAATGAAATTTATGACTACTATGATTGAACTGATCTTGCAGATTAGAAATATTTGAATTTTATTGGGCAAACTGCTTTCAATATATTTCAAATTAATCATTGTTTTATACTCTTCACTAATTTCAATATAAATGCTAACTGCTTTCAGCTGAATTAATAGCAGACTATTCTCATTTTTTTTCACAGTGACCTCTGACATGTCTATACCAAAATTGAATGAATATCTCAGAAGTGCTACATTGAAACCCATTTTGTTACTTTTAGAGATCATAGAATTTATTTAAGAGTGAAAATAAAAATATCTTTTAAAATTTTCTAGCACAAAATTTGTTAAACATTAAGATTACATTTTAAGAAATATAAAGTACATCAAGAAAACAGCTGATAATTCATCATAAACCTGTTATCATATAGACTAGATACTATTCACAACAGAAAATATGTCACTCGCTACAAAAAGAAATCCAGTTTCCTAATTTGCAAATCACCCTTTGCAATATTTATATGTATCACCTTGTCCAATAATAAACAATTATTCTATTCTAACTGGACAAGGGACAAACTACAGTTACTTCATACACTAGTATAAATTTTTAAAAACAATCCAAAAGATATTATACCAACCTTTTCCTCTTTGAGACCACAATGGTGGGTCCAGCTGGCCATGAGGTAAAAGACCATTCTCAAGGCACGATAGGAAAGTAAGCAAGTCTGATCCTCTTGGAAAATGAATAGGAGGCCTTTGTACTCCATCCTGGCCGACTAACACGATCATACCCCCTTGACCACTTCCACTATCACATCCGATATCGCCACTATCTCCTCCCCCATCATTTCCACTACTACCTGCAAATATCATTAAAATATTGCCCATTCATATTAACAAAATGATTTTTTCTGTCTTAAACAAATAGAAGAAATGGTTACTCTACGAAACTGCTACTGTAAACCCTTAATAAATATTTTCACATCATTTTCAGAAGAAAAAATTTTCTAAACATTTCTCATATCTTTAAACTTTTCCATATATTAAATTAAAAAATAATTTTTTAATTATACACTCTAGGCAAAAAAATTTCACACATTTTGCAGGAAAGAATACATTCTTTAATTCAGTACCATAGAGATTATTTTAAGAGACACTGTTAATAAAAAACAAGCGTATATCAAATTCTTCTACTTTTATTTTTACATTCCGGGTCATTTCGAAGACTTAAGTGTCAAGCCTGTGACAGATGACAGTAAATAACATCTTGTTTAGCCTGACATCATCTTTGCTGCCCTAACAGCTTCCTGAAAGGTTTGTGGCACTGGTGATGGCAAGATGATCATCAGGAGTGAGATCTTGAGCAAGGATCTCTTCCTCTTGAAATACAGAAAGCCCTGATCTCATCCTATGAAAGTCACTTAATAATATAAAACGGACAAGACAACATTAATCAAACTACATTTCTTACACAGCTTTCACCATCCAGAACTCTGTGGGGCTTAGCAGCTCTCATCCCTGACCTCTTTTTGAATAAGAAAAATAGCACATTTTTTTAATAGACTTGAGCATACTTTCAACAGTCACATTTATATTCAGTGTTGTTAAATTAGTATGAAATAATACCAGCATATATGATGTGCCTCCACCAGGCACATTTACTTTCAACTTTTTTAAAAAAACAGGCAAATATTTTGGATATTAAAACATTTTTAAAAGAAATCACACTACCCAACAAATTCCTTGTTGGGAGACAGTAATTTTTTAGATAAAACAATTACAATGCTAATCATGAGAGTCAAGTTATTACATAATTCTGAATGAAGAGAGAATTTTTTTAAGTTTCTATAATATTAATTCACATTTTAACACAAATCAAGTTACATGGCACCCCAAACAACTGCTTGAACACTAAAAAGAGATTTTAAAGAAATAGAAAATTTAAAAATGTAAATGAATAGTTCTTAGCAACAGTAACTTTTCTCAAAAATGATTTATGAGAGAAAATTTTGACAATGTTAAATTAAAAATATTCCACAATGGAATAGGATAATTGTGGATTCATTGCGCCACAATTTATAGCTAGAGCCATTTTAACTAACGTGATTGTTATCCTAATAACACCCCTAAAACTTACAGATGAAGATTATGATTGTAGTTAGAATGGAGCTACAGGCTTCTGCATTTTATCTTACAACTAAACACGATTTTAAATAACTAATTTGTTAATTATTACATTAGAGGAACTGAACAGATAATTTAGTTGATGGTAGATTTTGACTTAACAAAAACATTCTATATAGTAAATATTTCATAATATTTTGCTTCAAAGTGCCCTACTATAAATTTGAATGTTGTTAATTTCTTTAATACTTATTTTAATAATAGATATAAGTTGCAGATAATTACATTTTTTCTGAATATCTGCCAACAGAGTGCAATGATCCCTCAAAGCTATTGTTGGATCCTCTATTTCATTTTATAAATAAATTATTTCTCTACCAGCCACTCAGATGATGAATTTATTAACTTGGCTAATAATAAACAACAGAATCTCTTTCAGTTACAAAAAATTATTCACTAAAATATTCTTTTTGTGTGAATATAAAACTTTTTAGAGTTAATCATAGAGAAATTTTTATATTGCAAGTTATGGAACATGTGCATAAATATATTAAAATGTTTTCTGAGCTTAGGTTAGCTGGTCTCAGTCAAAAAAGTTAACCCAATTTCTTAAGTTTGTACAACTATCATCACATGAATATAAAAGTGATGAAAAAGAATTTTAACCATTTACTGTTGCACACAGTGACATCAGTATGCACATATGACGGACATTTTCTTTTAATTCTAATTTGTCTGTGAACTCTAATTATTTTTTATCATTTTCATCATTACCAATATCATCATCATACATAACCACAAACATTATTAATAATTCTCAATATACAACACTCACAGTAACTTATACTTTAATTGATATACAATACCTTGTTGATGGCAGTGAACATAAACTATATCGTTTATGCTAATATTCATGGCATAATCCCAATACATGCTAGAAAAATAAAACAAGTTATATGATAATTTTATGTTTACAGAAAATAATACCACAGTAAAACCTGATTAAAGCCAGTGACCGCATAAAAATAGTAGAATGGAATAAAATAATAAAATAGGGTAATCAAACACTGCAAGCCAGTTGCAGAACATAACCTATAAATAAGATAAAATGTTAATTTATAATCCTGTTACATTACTATTTATAATTATTAATATACCTTTAGTAGAAACCTTCATACCTGTGATTTAGAGGGGCCTAAAAATATTAAATGAAAATTCAGAAATAAATGGTCTCTTAATTTCAAACACTTCAAACATGAGGCACAATTCAAAAGTAAGGACCAACAAATTAGAACAGTTAAAAAAATTAAAAATTTATTAACTGTTTCAAATATTTATATATTTACTTTATTTTTTACGTAATCACAATTTGTTTCACACACTTTTGATATTCTGAAACACTTTTAATCCACTGCAATTCTGCCACCAGGGATTGTAGATACTTTTGTACCTATATTTTCAACTCCTCACTTTCCTTGAATCATTGAGATGCAAGCCAGTTTTTGAGGTGTAAGTTGAGATGGCAGTTACCATGCATGAGATCAGGACTGTAAGAGGAAGATCAAAAATTCCCTGTCTGAATCTTTGAATTGTTTCTGTTGTTCATGCTCCATGTGTGGATATACATTATCGTGAAGAACGATTCTTTATCTCAGCATTCTCATCTGTCGGTTTTGAAACAACACAGTTAGAAAGTGGTTCACAATAGACTTAAGATGTTACGGATGTTCCAGGTTCCATGAAATCAATCAAAAACACACTCTTTTGGTCCCAGAATACAGTTGCCATGAGTTTCCTTTGAGATTGGACTTGCCTGAATTTTTCAGTACAGGTGAATCAGAATGAAACCACCACTGCACAGACTGTTGTTTCATCTCAGCATTGACATATGAAATCCACATTTTATCCCAGTGGTATGGGAAGAAATTTGCCTCCCACATGGTTCAAGCAGTCGAAAAAAGCACATGCAGATGTCATTCTGTGATCTTTACAAGCATTTGTCAACATTTTCAGCACCCATCATGCACACAGTTTACGATAGCCTGGAGTGTCAGTCATGATTCTCAACAATGTTGTGTTTGAAACTTCTGGAAATCCAAGGGGAAGAATGCTAATTGTAAAGCAACAAAGTCCAAACACTAGGCTTGCGATTTCTCTGTTCATGGTGAACATTTGAACAACCTTTCTTAAATTCACACTACCATTGACTCGTTTTTCCTTCTCTCATTGCCATAGGCCCTTATATTTCACACAATTGAAAGTAATAAATTTTAGCAGCATTACATAATCTTGTGTTTAGGAATCTAGTTGATGAATGAACTTCACAACAGGTAGGATTTTTATTGCCACACTCATTTTAACACACTCTTTTGCAAAGACAAACAGCAATAAACTGACAGCAATATAGAGGTTACACGTCCAACAGACCAATTAAAGCCACTGTTCATGTGCGAACCAATCACAGCTGCCAATCATAATTTATAATTCATCAGTCCTTAATTTTGAACTGCGCCTTATATATAAATTTAAATATATAGTCAATTCCCAATAACCAATGAGTTGACAATTTGATGTCTAATTTACATAATTTTCTTTTCTTCATCCATCAGCACAATAAGATGACGAAACACTAATTAATAACTCACTTTTAAATTACATGGAAATTGTTCTTTGAATTTTATAGAATTCCTTCCTCCGTGGAGTTACTGATGAATGCATTGTTGCTACTTTAACTGGCTACAAAAGCCTTTCAGAATATGAATCAGGACATACAACTACAAATTCAACAAAAGAATTCCCAAAAACACTACAAATAACATCAGATCCGACCTTTACAAATCAACATGTAGAAAGTCATGAAAAGATATTAACCATATATATAAAGCACATATTAACCAAATATGTATGGCAAATAAAAACCAGTATTTCAAGTTCTTGATCTGTATGAAATCTATAAACACACTAAAATTGATAAAAACAAATTAAATGAATAAACACAAAATGAACAAAATGTATCATTCAATTGTTTAAAGAGGTTTAACTGCTTTCATATGGTTGACGTCAACAAAAAAAAGACTCTGCTAAGCCACTAAGGAAGGATCTATATAAATAACTGAAAGCATTCACTGGAAGCACTATTTTCACATAATTTGACTGTTAATAAATTGTTAATAAACTGTTAATAAATTTTAACATCTAGAGGTTTTAAACAATTTTCTACAGTAATGTAGGACAAGCGTATATTTTTAATAATGTTAAATATGCACAAAGTTGTGTACAGAAAATTTGTAAACGCAGGAAGATAAATTTTACAACCCCTAACTTATAGGTACACCAGGAAAGAAAACAATGATGGCGTGAAGCTGATTTTAGAATTTATGGAAATCATGATCCCAAAAGACATCATCTGCAAAATTGGCAAGATATACGATAGGAAAGTCACACCACGGCCCACCTGACATCATCACTAACTACTAATTCATTAATCTTCCAACAAGATATACATTTATAATAAACACAGGTATATAATTTGTTCTGGGCTGGCTGTTTATCAAAATGGAAAACGGTAATTTGAAAAACAGTTATATATTAGTCTTGCTGACAACAAAGATTTAATCCATAAAATAGCATTCATCATTAAACACCTAGCTCTGCTCAGTGAGATAACCTCGGAACAGGTCATTAGGTCAGGTTTTACTGTAAAACTTAAATTTAGACATATAATATGCAACTAATATGGATTGATTTAGTTTGACAAAACAGCTAGAACACTTACTTACAAAGAAGAGTGCTTTCATGGAAAGCTTGAATCACCAGCTTCTACATAATTTTATCAATCTCTTATTCAAAGATCAGCAACCACTTCTGTGTCACTTATTTAACACCTACTCTCAAAAATAAACATCCTAACCTTGTAAATATTGTAAACTATAATAAAATAACACATTAACTCTTTGATAACATTAATAATAAATAGTGCCTCAAACAATAGTTTGAGAACCAGGCAAAAAAACCTAGATAATAAAGAGTAATATGGTCAAATATATTAGATAAGGTTCACCAGAAACATTTATTTGATCAGCTTATCATATAATCACTATATGAGTTTATTTTCCACATCAGAAACTTATTTTTAACAGCTAAACCTGTCTTTTTACAAAAAGAAAAAGACCTGAGATTATACTGGTCAACATGATTTTTGTCTCACAAGTACCAATAAGGTAAACTTTATCCTCTTTTCAAATATATATTTGAAATTTCTCCATCACCCACAGTTTTTTTGTTAATTTAATTTTTTAAACATTTTAAAACGTTTTTTGTTCATTTGTCCATTGTCAAGTAAAATCTCCGAGTAAGAGTTCTTAAACGGTGGTCCGCAGACATCCAGGGGTCCACATAGCCATTACTTGGGGTCCGTGAAACGATTTTGATATTAACTTTACATCCCCCAACTTTTCGCTTTTATTCAAATCACTCATTTAATGAAAATCCTACACAGTCAAGATTTTTTGTATTTGTTGTTACTTAACTAGTTATTAGCATAACTAAACAATAATTAGTACAAATTTAATTATTTTTATTCAACTGCAAATATGGAAAAATAAATAAAACAATACAAAAAATTGCATTGTTGTGACTTGGAAAAACATAGCTATAAATAGAGAATAACGTAAAATTCCTAGGGTTGGGATGGGGTCCACAAAAAAAATGTCCAAGAGGAGGACCTTGGAATACATAAGTTTAAGAACCCGTGTCCTAGAGCATTGTAAATATAATGGAACCAAATGAGCTAACTCAAAGGGTAGCCCTGCTACTGTTGTGCAGGATCAGATATATATAGACATATACAAATGTGATCTAGAGTAGGACACATTCCATCATCAAAACAATGCCAGTTGTGAATCAGTAAACACGTCATTGTAAGTGCTTTGTGTGTCTGAATTATTGTATATTACATATTTACAACTTTATTTCTTTTAATTAGTTGTTAGTTACAAAATGCCAAGTGTTTGTTTAAATCACTATAATAATTTTTGTTATGTATGGGCTCAAGTCCCAAAGATGAAACCTTACTCCATTAATAAGTGTTATGAAGCTTATTTTGGGGACCAAACAAGGGCCTGGGTCCCACATATCTGTTGTGTATCGTTTTTTAGGCTTTCACTGCATGGAAAAAATGGCACAAGCCACATGCCATTTGCAACCCCTATGATTTGCAGGGAACTCAAAGATCACTCTTCTGATTGTTATGTCTGCTTAACAATCATTAAAGGGATTATGTCGAAATCAAAACATACAGTGGTGTACCCTAACTTGCAATATGCAATGAAACCAGTTCCACACTTGCTCGTACCAAATCCTCCAGAACATGTGATATTAGATGAAGAGAGAATTAGAAAAGAATAGCCTAAATGCAAATCACTCATTCCTGAGCAGAAAAGTGTGAAACATCACCCATTGTGTAATTCTTCTAAAAATGTGTATCTACCTCCGTTACACATTAAACTAAAATTAATAAAGAATTTCATCAAGACCACTGACATTACTCCTGATTTCATGTACCTAAAACTGAATTTTCCTAAAATTAGTGATGCAAAAATTACAGAAGAAATATTTGTGGGTCCACAAATATGAAGTACTAATGCATAATGAAAAGTTTGAGAAACTATTGAATCCACTGGAGAAAGCAGCTTGGCAAGCATTCAAAAATGTTAGAAACTTTTGGGAAATCGAAAGGCAGAAAATTGCCATGATATTGCCAATGATAATGATCTTATAAAAATTTGGGTTATAATATGTCCTTAAAAGTACACTTCCTGCACTTGCACCTAGTATTCTTCCCGGAATACTTTCACAGCGAATACTTTCATCAGGGGTTTCAGCTATGGAAAAGAGGTATCAAGGCAAATAGAACACTAATATGCTGGCTGATTATTGTTGGACCATCAAGAGGAATTCTCCACAGGCAAAATGTAGCACAAAATCATAACTTCTTATGTTCTAGGTGAGTCAAATATTTTAATATTGTATTAAGAATGCAGAAAGTATTAAAATTGTTGAAATTATAAATGCTTGTGTCTCTGAAACATTGCGTGATGGGGAAAAATTGATATATTTGAATTCAGGAGAAAAAATACCATCAAAATCACATATTTGTCTTCCTGAGAAAAAAAATTGTTTTTGTTTCCCCAATGTTGTAAACGTCATATCTGTTCAGAATAAGATTTCCCCTTCTACACACAAAATTAAATTCTAATATATTCTAACAAACAGTAATTAAACCATAAAATAATAACATACAGTAATTAAACATACTTTGACACACAGCAGTGAAAAGAGATTTTATAATGTTTTAGGAACTTTATAAATAAAAGCAGGCAGATAAAGGCTTCTCATATAACAAAAAGAATTAGTAAGTTTTCTGATGAATTTGAACTTCATAAAAAGAAAATTATGATGTTTTTATCTGATGTCAAAACATTTGAGCAACTAATCGGTTACAAAAATAGCATTTTTCAGAAAAGAGTGGAAAGCTACAACTTGTATCTTACTGTATGAAAAACTATTAATCTGCAAATAATATTTTATAAATACTGTTGTTGGTGTTTTATATAAATAATTTTAACATGATATGATCAACCAATAGAAAGGATTTTTTTCAGTGCAGCCTAATAATGCAAAATATAATGTAAATAAGTATCTCTTTATAAACAATATTTAAAAACTGATTATCTACCAGACTTCTATTATGATTTTCACAACCTTTCAAGTTATCCTCTTCATCTGTTTTTATAGTAACTCAAAAAAAAATAACAAACACTTGAGGTGTTCATATCTTTAAAAAAATATTTATATAAGAATTTACGTGCAAGTTTTACATTTTAAATATGTCTAACATTCAGATGTTGCTTAAACACAACCAATATTTTTTAAACTATTACAATTATAGATTATACTACAAATTTGTCCAAAAATATAGTGATCATAGCCGATTAGTACCAGTCTTTTTATGTCATCCAAGAACCCTTTGAAAAAGACCTACTGATATATCTTAATATGTTAAACTACATGCCAAATTACTTTTGATTAAGATAATATGAACGTTGTAAAAAACCAAAATAACTCAAACAAAAAGTAAACCAAGCTATCAAACATAAAAATTCAGAAAAAACTGATAAATTAAAAAGAGCTGAAAACAATGAAGGTTTCCATACAAAAGCAAAAACATCACACCCACAATACTCAACAAATCCAATACCTTGTAAATAAATTTAACAGCTACAAATTCTATATCGGACTAACAGACCGTAGATTAAAACAAAGTTATGAATAAATTTATAAACGTGTCATAATAAAAAGTCAACAACCTAAATAATTTTGGATATAAATAATAACTGCGTAACACATTTGAATGTTATGAAATACTAAAAAAAGATACAATAACATCAACATACTAAATAAAAAGACATTATTCAAATTGATCATATTTTTTTTAAGAAGCTACGGTTATCTTCCTGACTGAAAAACAAAAGTTGCTAGCAATAATTTCAGCTGGGACTGTAGTTCAAAGTAGCAGTGGAACTGTCCATAAAAATAAAATCTTTGATTTGTAATTAAAAAACTAAACATTTTGTATACTCTGAGCCACTAATTATCAATAACAAATAACATTATACACTTAGTGAGCATTGAAGGCCACTCTGTAGTCCTTTTATGAAGATATAATTTACCAACCTTAAGTTTTTTGAACTTGTTCTCTCTTATAGTTTACCTGCATAGATATTCATTTTCTAATATCCATTTGTTAAGGCTGAGGTTTCATTTCCTCCTTTTTATTTGTAAACTTTTCATTTTTTTTCTTAGTCTTTATAAATTTTCACTCTTTATAAATTCTCACGTTTTTTGTTACTCTTATTAAATGAATTTCTCCAGTGCTCTATTGTTAGTCAGTCTTGTTCCATCCTTCAAAAACTCAACATGTGTTTATTATGAATGTATAATTAATTAATACAATGCTATATATACATGAATTACAAGTTTAAAGATTATAATAAAAATAGTTTATATTATAAACGAAATAAAGACTTTTATTATTTGAATAAATCAGCAAATAATAAAAAAAATCTAACCAAGATATTGAACCAAGGCGGCATATTATTCAATGCCATTGTTATTATCAATATAAATAAACCATCCAAAAAAAATAAAGATTCTTTAACTGAAAATTGTCTTTCAATTCATACAATATCCTGTTATTTTATATATACGAGGTGCGATCAAAAATACGGTGAATCATTTTATAAAAAACAAAGTAAAAAGGTTACCTTAAATTTGAATTAATCTCCTTCAAAGTACTGTCCTTGGCTAGCAATACACTTATCCCAATTTTGAATCCACAACTGGAAGAATTTCTGGAAAGCTTCTTTTGGAATGGCTTTCAACTGCTCTGTCGTGGCCTTCTCAATGTCAGGAATGGTGTCAAAATGTTTCCCTTTTAGCACATTTTTTATTTTCAGGAAGAGCCAGAAATCCCATAGTGCTAAATCTGGTGATTAAGGCGGATGTGGACAGACAGGAAGACTTTTAGCGGCCAAAAACTCACGAATCAAAACCGACTTGTAGTACGGCACATTCTCATGATGATGAAGAAAGCTGTTGGCCTATTTTTTAGGTATCTTTCTTCGCACATTGTTCCGTAAACGTTCCAAAACAGACCCGTAGGAGATGTTAAGTTCTTCTGTAAGCTCTCGAATAGTCATTCGCCTGTTTGAACGAACAAGTTTGGCTACTTTTTGCACATTTTCATCTGTTTTTGAGGTTGAAGGACGTCCCGACCATTCCTCGTCCTTAACTGACTCATTTTCACTTTTAAATCGCTCATATCACTCATAAATAGTCTTCAAAGTTACCACATTATCACATACACTGATTTTAACATTTCATAAGCTTCTTTGGGACTTTTTTCAACTCGAAACAAAACTTAATGTTAAAGCGTTGTTCAAGATCCATGTTTCACGACAGACACTGCAAACACGACCTCACTGTAGCGGCTATAGAAGCAGACTGACAAGCCGGAACGTGTTCAAACTTATCACTACCTGTCTCAGCACATGAGGGTATGAGACATACTAGCTGAAATAGATGCAGCGTAAGTAATTGCTGCTATAAAAATTCATTCACCGTATTTTTATGTATATATGTACCTTGTATATACATATGTTGTATACCTTGTATATATGTATATACAGAGTGATTCAGGAAGAAACAGAGAAACTTCAGGAGGTGAATTTACATCCAAAGATAAGAAAAAAAGTTCATATAAGCACAGGTTCGGAATCGTATCATTAGCAAGTTTCATCTGGCGAAAGATTTAGCCTGGATTTCAATCTCCCTGTTAGAATGAAACCGTATTGAAATTTGTAGGCCATTAATTAAGGTGTAAAACTTAGTAAATTCTATGTAAAATGATCTGAAAAATGAAATAAAACAAGTCCCAGACCTGTAACTACAGTAATTTTTACAATATCTGACAAAATATGCAAAATCGGTCTTGAAAAACATGTTTCGTGTAGGTTTTAAGGGCATTATTTTTGTTAAATGGGTAATAAACACATAAACATTTTAAACAAAACTTGTAGAGAATTTAATTCTGAAGAGAATGATGTAAAATGGCCAATAATAAAACAAACTTAGAAAAAAAATAGTTTTTTATTACACAGAAAAACAAAACTAAATAAAAATTTGAAATCGCAGAGAAAGTCCTTGTAATACTTGGTAACACATAAAGAAAACAAAGCAAATACAAAACTTCAATTAGAGAGGTGATACTGTACAAAAATTACAATTAGTGGTGTATTAAAAAAACTGTTCAAAATGCCTTCCATCACAGTTTATACAACACTGTGCTCTTATTAAAATTGCTTCACTAGCGTTTTGTATATTATCACTTTTGTTTTGAATAAGTTCAACAGCGTTGTGAATTCTGATCAGTAATTCTTCCTTTGTTTTAACTTTTTCTTCGTAAACTAAAGCTTTCATACAACCTCACAGGTAATCAAGGGGTGTCAAGTCAGGCAATCTTCAAGCCAATTGATTGGTCCACCACACCCAATCCTGTTGTTGAAAGTTTCATTTAAATGATTTCTAATGGCTAAGGTGAAATGTGGAGTAATCCTATTCTGTTGGAAAATAAGTTCACACCTTGTAAGTAGAGGAACTTCTTCTAAAAGAAATGGCAAATTATTTTGCAAGAAATTTAGATAAACAGCACCTGTAAGGTTTTCATTAAAAATAAATGGTCCAACAAGTTTGCTGCAAATAGTGTCACATCAAACATTTACATGAAACCTATGTTCGAATGAAGTTTCTTTTGTGCAATATGGATTTTCTACACTCCAAAAATTAAAATTTCAATATTCCATTTCTTCTGTATATTCCATTTACATGGCGTGAATATTCCATTTCTTGTAAAGATCTTTTCAACAAAAAATAAAATAAAATTTACCTTGTCATGGTTGTCTTTAAAACAGCGGCAAATTTGGAAACATATTGGTAAATCTCTTGGTAATAGGTTTAGCACCTTTTGATAATGAAAAGGGTACAGTTTTTCTTTTTTTAGCATTTTCCATACTTTACTTTGTATCAATCAATTTTTTTATTACTTTGTATCAATTCTTCTTGTGCTGGTATCAGGGCTACGTTGAATGTGTTGAATTACGTTCTCTTCTAGATTAACACTGTGATACTGTGGTCATTCAACTGAGTATGAATGAGAAGCGAACTGAAATCAGAACTGAAATGACCCATTTGAATGTAAACACTGGAAAACCGAAACAAAGGTTTTGGTATTTGGAATAGATCGATTTGGAAATCTTTACGATATTCTCGTTGTTCCTGTTCTACATTCCCATTACAAAACCCATATACAAAAACAACAGCGTACAATATAAATGTGCTTCAAATGAAGTAAAAGCATTCAAAAAGTAAAACATTTTGAAGGATAAACCCTTCAAAATGTTTTACTTTTCCCATACTTATTTTACGCTCTCAATCCTAAAACTGAAAACATAAAATTCCACTACCATTAATTTATGATCAGATGCAAAAAGAAAAATCAACAGCAATGCAAAAAATATTAATTTCATAAAACAATAAACAACTTTTTTATATTAAAGTAGTTTAAATTACAATAAAAAATAAAATAATAATAATAAACTGCACTGCTTATGACCTGATGGTTCCATAAGACTGGAACATCTGACGAAATACTATCCTGGAAATTGAATGGTTTAGCAAGGTAAAATGGCTAAGTAAAGAAATAAAATAAATTTGCCGGCCTTCATGGCATGAGTGGTAGCGTCTCGGCCTTTCATCCGGAGGTCCCGGGTTTGAATCCCAGTCAGGCATGGCATTTTTCACACAAGCTACAATTCATTCATCTCATCCTCTGAAGATATACTTAACTGTGGTTCCGAAGGTTAAAAAAAAAAAGTAAAGAAATAGGCCTAAAACATACTCTATGATCTGTTTCTTATAAATTACTGCAGTTAACAGCAGTGGCTAAAATTCACTGCATGTACAGAGTGGTGCATGAAATGATTCAACATTTGTTTTGGCAATGATTGTTTAGGTTAATAATTATTAGTGTGCTTTATGTTGGCAGAAGTGACAGCAGTTCATGAATATTAATTTCTTCTCTTTCCAAGTGTACTGTTTGGGTATCATTCCAAGATGGCTGACAAAGGAAGACTGATTGTTGCACAGCATGTAGACTGTGTTATTTTTAAATGAAACGAAGATTGTGGTGCTTACAAAAAACCGTTTCATTCCCCTTTTCCAACTTGATGGTCGCCTTCATTTAAAACAATACAGAGACTTTACAAAAAATTTAATAGTGATAGTTTAGTATTTGAGAATAAGCACGAACGGCCTGCCGATTTTCGTCCTTCACAGAATGTCAAAACTGTCAGAGCAGTGTTGCTGAGGAGCCAGGCAAATCCACAAGAAAACCAGCAGCATGACTTGGGATTTCTACGCGATCAGTACAGCAAATTTTAAAAACTGACTTGCATTTGTATCCATAAAAGATGGTTGACAACAATGAATGACACATTAGCTGAATTGGCTGTGTTCCAAGACGTATTGTTGAACAATGTTTGGTGTTCTGATGAGGCACATTATCATCTAGATGAGGTTGTTAATAAACAAAATGTGCATTCTTGGGTCTGAAAATCCACACATGCTTCATGAAAAGTTGCATCATGCTCCAAAACATCCAGTATGGGCCGTATCAGGGCCATTCTTTTTTTGGACAGTGAAAGCGAACATTATCAAAACACACTGTGTAATAGCTTTGTTCCTCAGCTTCTTGCAAAAGAGTTTCAGTTAGAAAATGAGTGGTTCATGCAGAATGGAGCCAGACCATACACAGATAATGTTGTTTTAAACCTTCTGCATGAAACGTTGAACATAAATGTTATTTCAAACCGATTTCCTAATATTTTTGAACGTGGGCAGAACTGGCCCCTGTACAATTCTGATTTGAATCCATGTGATTATTTTCTTTGGGAATTTCTAAAGGAAAAGATTTACCCTAAACATCCTCATATAGTGATGAAACAGCGAGAACTGATCATCGAGGCATGCAACAAGATAACCATGGATATGGGTTGTCAAATTACTAACAACATAGGAGTTCATGTTGAAGAAGATGGTAGACGTGATGGTGGTCATACTGAACATGTGATAAGCAGAACATAATTTCCAGGTATATAGTAGATATGTACAGTATATAGTTGTATTTTATTTTCCTGTATACTTTCAAATATGGACTTTTTAACAAAATCAAATGCTGGATAATTTTGTGCTCCACCCTGTAGTTTATTTTTAATGAAAAAATAAAGAATCAAAACTGAAGATGTTACTGTCTTTAAACAGTTAGAAGGTTAATTTATTTAATTACATATTTATACATTGAAATAACATGTGAAAATGAATTTATGTAATTATATTAGTAATAAAGCACAGCTGATGCCACCAATCTGATCTCTGATGCTGAGTCCGTATCAAATAGAGATTAGCATGAAAAATGTTTGCTTTATTAATAATCTCGCTTAATATTCCTCACTAGTTACTTCAATGTTCTAAATGTTTTTTAGAAAACTTTTACCAAAACATTACTTTCAAACCAGAGTATATAAGAAAAGTTATATGGGAAAAGGGAGAAATTCAGAAATATTAAAATGTATTTAAATTTAATAGCTTTTTTTAATGAGAGAAATACATAGTTAAAACTCATATTAATAGACTTCTATCTACTGTTTATTTGTATTAATAAATAGATTACCTTTTATCTTGTCCATTTGTTTCAGAATAACCATTCATAAGCTGATTTGGAGTCCACATTATAATAAGGGACCGAGATGTCTGACTTAGAGATAAATAACCAGGAATCGGCTCTGTAAGATCTTTCTGAAAATGAACAAAAAACCATAAACAAGAACCGCTCCTTAATAGTCAAACAAACATCTACACCAACAATAAACACTTAGATCATATTACTAATCAGAATATCTGTGTAATTAAATTAAAGTTATCCTGTAACAGACAGCTGCTCTAGTCCACACTATCATCTCCTTTTTATTGCACACATTATTATTAATCAAATTTAGGAACTGTAAATACATTAGCTCACAGTATTTTAACTGACACTGTCTGTAGTAGTATTAGCAGCGTTAGTAGTGCATGGAAGGGATGGATAGTTTACCACATCAGGATATTGTAGGTAGCAAGAAGCCAGTCACAATCCAACTCCACCCTACTTATGTGCACACGCCTGTGCCACATGTACGCGTGCGCACACACACACAATAATACATATACAGAAGGTGGAAGGGTGGGGAGGAGAGAGAGAGAGAGAGACTGAGAAGGGGAGGCAATAAGCATTATAAGCAATCTTTATTTCCAGTTATAGTATACTGAGTTTTTTCATTAGTACAAACACTTATAGCACTGTGAATTTAATCATTTTACATTTATTTTATTTTTTTTATGATACAGTGGAGTATTTGCAAAAATATTTATAATACTCCATATAAAATCTTAAATTCATTCAAGAGAATTGGGCTAATTTAAGTCTAGCAGTAATAAAAAGAAATTCAATGTCTCCAGAATGAGAATTAAAGAAAGAGTACCGTTCCGAGAAAGAAAGACAACCATAACTACTGTTACAGCCTCTACGCTAAATATGGTGGGGGTGACTGGTTTATAGGTGAAATTGTCCTCTATAGAGGCTTTATGTCAGCGTCACTGTGTACAGCATCTTTTGGAAATGACAAAATACCAGATGGAGTCTTTAAGAAATAAAAGTTTATTGATTTTGGAAAGTTTCTGAAAGCAAAACTTAATAAAAGTAAAACTAACTTAGCTATTGTACCAGAAGGATGACATCTGTGCCACAACTGCTAGATGTATATTTAAATCAGTCCTTTAATATTCAAGAAATGAATAGTAAGTGGAGACAAATAATTATTACAATTTAATCCCCATAAATAAATTTAGAAGATGCGTTTTCAATTTAATCTGTTTCTGAATGAAAATAGTATGGAATAAAACATTTGAATAATTAATCGATCAAAGTTTTATAACTTATTTTTAACAAGCTTTTGTACTGATTACTTACAAATCGACCATGGATTTTATAACTAGATTACATAGTTGATGTAAGAGAAAAAAATACAAGTTTTTAACTAAAGTTATATTAATATTACCATTCCGAAAAAAATAAATACTTTTATAAGTACAGCATATATTAAAAAAAAAACAAAGTTTTATAAGGCAAGAGTTTTTAGTCTAAAACATAGATCAAAAGCAGGAACTCCAATGTAAGAAAATTGAAAAATAGAAGAAAACATACCCTAATCAGTAAATGAAGAACAAAAGCAATAGCTGATTTAGTGGAATGCAGACTGGTTAGGAATTTCTAACATATGTTTCTAAATACATATCATTAATAAATAATAAATAAATTAAAATATCTTTACTTAATAATACTAATTTAACTCAGGTAATTTAGTTAAAACTATGACTGCAAGAACAGTATATAATATGTGTACTGAATGCTGCAAACCAGGGGTGATAAATTTCCTGATAATAAACCAATATAGAGAAACAGGTTACAGGGTTAAGAGTAATGTATCAAATTATTTAAAAGTTACCCTATGTAATGTTAGGTTAAGGGTAATAGTAAAGTAGAAAATTCAAGTTCAGATGATTAAAACAATGATGAATCTAGTGATAGTACAAATTAGTATATAAAAATTTCATAACAAAAAGCTAATTGGTATCTAATTAAGAACTAAATTAATCTATTTTATTCATAAATGTAATTAGCCAATGTGTTTTGTACATGTGTACAAAACAATGGTACAATTTCCAGTTTCTTCAATTTTAAATAACTCTTTAAATAAGAAAATTTACTTAATTTCAAATGCACACATTACATGAATAAATATGGTAAAGTACACAAGACTCACAGGAAGAACAAGAACATTGTTTTTTCCAAAGAGAAGAGTAGCACGACTATTTTGATGTAAAGATTCTACATAATCTTTAGCTGATATTGGAACCTGCCGTAAACAATCATCTGAACTAACAGCATGAAGACCACGTCGATACTGTTAAGGAGCAGAAAATTATTATGACACAAACAAAACCAAAACTAATCCTTAGCAGTAAGAAACAAACTTACAAAACTATAAATTTTATATCTGAAACTTAATTAGCTTGATACTGAGAATGTTTAAACGATCACCTCTTTTATATTACCCGGTGGCAGAATAAAAATACAGTAACTGATTAAGAGACCTTAAGATAATAAGATGTTACAGATAACATACAGATCTATCATATCAAATCATCAGACATGACTCTACCCCCCAGTAGGGAAAAATACTGATTTATCATTTTACTACCTTTGTTAGAACAAAGTAAACATTTCACCAGAGATGATGCTAATTCATAACAGTTCATAATACTTTGTAAAAACAATAAAATAACTTGCTTTTAGAAAAGTGGGAATGAATTTACAGATGATTTTGTTTTGTAATCGTGTATCTCTCTCACCAACAATATTGCAGCTGGTGTGGCTGTTTACGGTATCTCTCTTAAATCGATTAGGAAACCTAAGTAGTAAGTAGTTAAACAACACCATACTCGATGAAGTTATATTAATTCATTTGCTACATTTTCACTGATATACTATTTATATCATATAAGTAAAACTAGTCTTTGAAGAGTTATAAATATAGAATCAGTGGATGAAAAACATTCAATTTACACTGTATTAAAACTTGTTTGTAACCACATTATTGTTCTGAGTTGCAGTTTAATCAATGAAAACCTGTAATTATATAAACAAATTTAATTTTAAAAGTATCCTATTCTTTACCCATTTTCTCAAAACAGTTCAATGTTCTATAATAATATAATGAGGCGATATAAAAAAACTAGTATAATTGCAAAGAATTTTTTTTATTGTTAATTTTTTTAATTTTTTGATTTTAACCTATTTTTTAAATTGCTATTTCATTTTTAGTACAGATAGAATATTCTTTCACAAATGCATAAATTTTAACAATACCTTACATGTATTTTCTAATGTAAGCTCAATTAAAAATGTGATGTAAAAAAGATAAAAAGGAAAAAAGAATTTCTATCAAAAATGCTGGAAATCTAAGCTGTCACAAAGTACAGAAACATGTACTATAAACACTAATGTTTGCATACAATAGTATAGTTTACATAAACAGTAATGTGTAATGAAACATAATGTTATAAACATAGTACAGTAGAGTAGAAAACATAAGCTTTACATGAGTGCAGCACATATGTAAAATATAGTTATCTGAAATGCACACACATGCAGTGCATACTTATTTACAAACTTTATTTACACATTTATCCTGCTGAGTAAACACTGTGCACCCAGATCTGAAATATTCTTACAAATAAAATAAATTCAATGTTTTTAATATGTTTCATCCATACCACGTACAGAAAAATTATGTACAACCAAAAAATATCTTTTCAATGCAATTTTTTTCACGTCATCCCAAACATTAAACAAAATATTGAGAAAACAAACCACCTCTGTTACATAAAAAGTGTAAAAGAAAATAAGTATAGTTTAAACCTATTATTCCTCTTGTAATTTAAAGAATCTATAAACAGAACTGTAGAACTTTCTGATAGCTAGATTAATAATATTAAAGATTAAAATAGTATTGAAGTTTTTCTTCAATAACATCAGAAGCTTTAGAAATTTCAAAATATCTTTTAACCATTAGGTTTACATTAAAGTTCACAGGACCAAAAGGTTCATAAAGTTACTTTTATATCAAATTAAAGCTTTTCATAATATAAGTTAAAAATGAAATGCATTTAAAATTGTAACACATGTTGGATTTTCCTTACATAAAGTTTCATACACAAATAGTACTTGATAGAAAATAGTCTCCTTTATAAACTAAGAGTAGTAGTTTTTAATTACTTTAAAATCAACATATTATACAATAGAATTTTGAACCCTTCTGGCTAAGAAATTATTGATCAGGTTTCTTTTTTCCTTAAACTTGAATGATATCTCTGGGAAGTAAGAAAACATTTTTTTCAACAACTGACAAAATAGTAAAAAAAAATAAAAAACCACTAAGACACACTCTTAGCACAGGTAATCAATTTGGTGGTTTTTTTTTTTTTTAATTTAACGTGAGGCATGTATGGATCTGAAAGATGAACTCTAAGGAAAAGGGTCAAAGTAAGATTAGAGATATTTGAGAAAAAGTTATAGAGAAGATTAGAAAACCTAAATAGACATACCGGGTGACATAATTAGGAGAAAGAATAAGAAAAAAGCCTCATAAAAAAAAATCTATACAGGAAAGTTAAATATCGGGGACATATTAATGATGGGATTTATTAAAACAATGCAAAGGCGAGAGACTAGAAAAGAATAAAAATTATAGAAAATCTAGAAGGAAATGTGTGGATGTTTTCAAGAAATGAAAATTTTAACAGAAAATATAGAAGAATGGGACACCATGGACATGATGAATCCAAGATACCTGTCCCAAGGCATATGAATGATGAAGGTTTTTATTTTTCTGGCTATACAGAAAAGTATCTTTACTATTTCTGTTATATATAACAGCAACATAGCAATATAAGAAAATTATATAGATCAGTAAAAAATTTTGGTTTTTTTTTTCTTATGTCGATGTTTGAAGACCCCCTGAAGCCAGTAAACATTTAAAAAAAAAAAAATAGAAATTTCCAGAGATTTATGGACAATCGTACTTTAATTAATATCTCTGGTTTGGCTAAACATAAATTCTTTGAAAATGGCTGAAAAAATTTTTATATGTGGGACACTGATAGCATTAAATTTTTGAAAAAAAAGGAAAAGAATAGTTTTGGCAGTTTTTACTTTTTTGTATGGTAATCATAGAAAATTGAGCATTAGTAAAATAAAAGTACTTATTAAGTTATTTAAAATTCCAAAGTTTTTAAGTCAGTCAAATTTATGAATGGGGGATGATATTCAACAATATTTCTACATAGTATTTACCCCATATTTCAAAATCCCATTTACCGAAACAGTTGAAATCTGGCACAAGTATTTGTATGTATATCCCAGCTTTGGTCTGATTTTCTACCTCATTTGACAAGGAGGTATTAACATAGTATCCGTATTTTTATTTCCACCCCCCCCCTCTAAGCTATACAAATATCCTGGGAGGTGTTGGCCAAACTTAAGAGGATAATTCAGGACATCAAAATTTAAAAAATTCATGTGGACAAGTGAGCCTATATTTCTTCTTTTTCTTTGCCATTTTGAATTTTTCAATAAAAATTTATCTCAAAAATGGATTGAAAAATTTTAATGAATTTTTATGAGTATGTACTCAAACATCTACAAATTCAATTTGAAAATTTTATCTTATGAAATTAAAAAATTGCAGCCATTAAAATAGTTTATTCATTAATAATTCTGTAAATATAAGTTTTATTGAATTACATTTTACACAAATGTTAAGCCTTTAATCGTGAATAGAATGACACTTCTTTTTTTCAAATAGGTTGACATACAGTTATGACAAATAGTTGAGATATGGCTAAAATATAATTTGCTTACATCAAAAATTAATTTAAACATCAGGAAAACATTTCTGAAAGTATATGTTTGGAGCGTAG
>JAAAKQ030346700.1:0-17238 GCA_010016005.3 Zanna intricata
TCGGTCCAGCTACTCTGTATCACTGAGTACGCAAGCCCCCCCCACCATCGGCAAGGTCTCATGATTCGTAGAGGGAGATTTTTCAATATATTGGGATTGAAGGTAGAACAAGATGAAATAGAATCAAAACTGGACTAATATTTTGCAAGGTAGTGATTTACTTTGTTGTTCAGATGCTTAAACGGTTGGACAATCATACCCAACATAGTTGGTCAGTGAGCTTCTTTGTAGGGATATTCATTTTTATAATATTCATAAAATTGAATTGTTACAAGAGGAATCTTACAAGAATCTTTGAAGTCATACATAATCAGATTTAATAAATAAAATTCTTTTCATTTAACTTGTTGTTAGTAAATTAACAAATATTTTACTGTCAAAAACAAAAAAAAATTCAGTAATCATAATTATTCAATGGTTATTTGTTACAAATACATTACTTTTCATGATTTATGTATTATAGCAGGATATTATTTACAAGGTTTGATAAAAAAAAACACTGAATTTAAAATTTCCCAGGATGTATAAATCAAATTGTCACAAATTTTTTTTTATTGTTTTATTGTTATTTTTTAAAATATTGTATTGGTATTCTAGTCCTAACATATATTTACATGGGTAACGATATTGGAGGCTTAGTTTATTGTTAGCTGTAGAAAATGTTACATGTGTTTTGATATGGTTGATGATTTTTAACTTGTGGAAAAAATGGAACAAACTATTTTCATTAAATTTTACTTTAAAAATGGAATAAAGTATAGAACAACATTGAAAATGTTGAATGTTGCTTTTGGCAATACTTCTATGAATAAAACAAGTGTTTACAAATGACATTTTCATGAGTGCTATGAAGACATTGAAAATGATGAGTGCCCCGGGCATCCCAACACATCAATAACCAATGACAATATTGATAAAGTGAAGAAAATTATTATGGACAATCAGTGAATCACTATCAGTGAGGTTGCTGATGATATTGGCGTATCATTTGGCTCATGCCAAGCATTTTTTTTGGATGAAATGTGTGGCAGCAAAATTTGTTCTAAAATTATTGAATTTTAGCTGAAAATAGTGCCGACTGAACATTGCTCATGAGTTGCTGAATGAAGTGAACGATGATCTAGACTACTCAAACCACTCAGATCATGTCTGGTAATGAAATATAGGTGAATGGGTATGACATTGAAACTAAGGCCCCAACAGAAACTTCCTGAAGAGCAGATCGAAGAAAGCTTATCAAGTTCAATCAAATTGGAAGGTTCTGATCACTGTGTTCTTTAATTTCATTGGCTTATTGTATTATGAGTTTTTGCCACCAGGTCGTACGATCAGTAACAACTACCTAGAATTTCTATGCTGTTTGCATGAAGCAATCCGAAGAGAATAACTAGATTTGTGGCAAAACTACTCATGGCAATTGTTCTATTTCACTACTTATTCATGAATATTTGGCCAAAAACAACACCATTATGATACCTTAGCATCATGCCGTATTTGTCTGATATGCCTCTCAGTGATTTCTTTCTATTCCCCCAGCTAAAAAGAACCATAAAAGGATAATGATTTGCCGACATTGAAGAGCTAAAAATAGAATCGTTGAAGGAGCTAAACGCCATACCAAAAGTTGCATTAAAGAGGTGTTTCAAAGATTGGAAAAACTATTGACACAAATGTATTATATCTGAAGGGGAGTACTTTGAAGGTGACAAAGTCAATATTGATGAATATGCAAGAATTTACTGAGTAAAATTAAAATTTTGTAAATTCTTTTATCAAACCTTGTATTTTAACAATTTTGTTCTGATTTGTAGAAATGTAAAGGCAACTGTAATTGTAATAAATGGGCTTCTGATAGGTATTCACCTACAGTTGTAATTCCAAATAAGTAACTATTTTTACTTAAGTGTCCTTCTCATAGAGCAATTTCTCATAGTGAAGATTTATTAAAACAGAATAATTATACAAAGCATTCACAAAGTCACAGAGAAATTAATAGTATAGATGCTATTTCAAGCATTGTAGTGTGGATATTACTTTTATGACAAATTCAAAATGAAAGAAAGTAACCAAAACACTATCTCTTCCTACCTTTTTAGTATGCCTAACTCTTTTTTCAGAAGATGAAAAAGAAGATTTTTCATCTTCTTTTTCAGAAGATGAAAAATTAAAGCGATATTAATTTAATTAACTAAAATCAATTATGAGGGCTAGCCTGAAAGAAGTGATTTTCAGTTTTATAGAGGAGTTTGACACATCTGAGATTCAAGGTTTACCAGTTTGCTGACACTGTTTCCACAATCAGGTGGTAATAATTTACTGCACCTCCCTTGCTTCATTTTAAAATTAATAACAGTTGTCATTGCGGCAGACTGTAAAATTTGGACAGTAATAAGTTTTTGGAAGCTTAAAATGTGATACCACCTGAAATTCACAGGCTGTCAACAAATTCGAATTAATGTTTTGGAAGATAGCATTACAGTAGATGGTTTTGGTAGTAGAAGGATATTATGGCTATACTTCTATAGGTGGGCAAGTGGTGATGTTGACAAATGACATGTTGTTTCAAGATAATGTGCATTTGTACTCTACTGTTTAGTTACATTCCTTGCTAGGAAATTCTAAAGATAATTTTCAGTCAGGGCAGGTTACATATATTAAAAAAATTGAAGAAATTTTTAAATGGCATGTGATGATGAAAAAGAAGCTATCAATATAATAATTATATGGATGAATGCAAAGGAGTATGATGGGGATGTTTTGAAGTTTAGGTAAGGACGCTTATGACAATTACCTCATTGTTGGTGAGAATTACATGGAGAAGTAGGTTAAAACAATTTTTCTCAACCTGTAGGGTGCGCCCCCCCTCACCATAGGAGGATGTGGTAACACTAAATGGGGGTCATGAGCAAATTGAAAAGAAAATATTATTAAAAAAATGTATTAATTTACTGAAAGGAAAGCAAAACAAAATACATTCTGATATAATAAATAATAAAATACACATTTACACTTATATAATAATAGACTTATAATAGGATTTTATCAATATTCTACAATTTATTTTATAATTAACTAATGAATTCTAAATTAAAAAAAAATTTAATAATGATTAGTGACTACTCCCTTGGGCCTGCCTTGCAGACCAATATTTTGAAGTAAGGTTTGGTATTAGAAATAGATACTGAGTTCGTTTTCTATATTTAGCCGAGATCTATATTTTACTTACAAAGCAGCCACTGCAAAAAATCCAGTTTCGCTACAATAGAATGTTGTAAACTGTAATGGTATACGAAATGCTCTTGTTTTAGTGCAGAAAACTCATCATTCATCGCTGCCTAAAATTCAAAGAGCGATTTATTACTAAATTTTCTTTTGATTTCGCCACTTGCCATGAAGTCTATGAAGATTACTTCTTCGGCAGTTGAGAGCCCTTTGGGAGTATTTTGAAATGGATCCCTAACACACTCGCAACTTACAAAGTTGTTGTCAGCAAGAAAATACTTTTTTAAATTCTTTGTTAGTTTGGCTAAATGATTTTCAATTGTTACAAAAACAATTTTCACATGTTGTTCTTCAGCCTTGTAATTCATCCACATTTGTAAACATTTCTGGGTTTTTTGTTTTAAATTTCTGCTTCACAATTCCAATTTTCTACAAAGGCATTAACTTTATTACTCCTATCCAACATATGTGTGTTTGCTCCTTGGAGTTGAAGACTAAAGGTATTTAATTTCTTGAATGTGTTGACCAAATGGCTCAATTTCATCACAAATAAACCATCTTGAAACCTCTCAGTTTCTGGTCAGTTTTCCTTTTCTAGAAAAATGGATAATTTCATCTCTTAATTCATAAACACGTTGCAAAAATTTCCCAAGAGATAACCATCTTGCCTTGCAATAAAATAGTATTGCAAAGTAAGATGGTGATCTTGCCTGAATGTATGCACCCTTGTCTTTATAAAGTGTAGAAAAGATTTGATTTTAGGGATCTCATTTTTATAAAATTTACTATGGTTAAAACTGTCATTGGCACAATATTCAGACCAGGACTCATTTCTTTGGAAGCTACAGCTTTTTGGTGCATCATGCAATCAGTTCAGACACTGTGGAGATTTTTGTTTCACAAATGCTTTTATAGTTTAGAATCTTCCAGCTATTGAACAAGCACCATCGATGCATATGTCAATGCAGTTTTTCCATTCTGTGTTTGTCTCATTTATAAAATTATTTAAGCAAATAATGTGAGTGCTGGCTTTGAGTAGAAAAGTAGTTCTTTTACAGCTGCCATACCATCACAAAATCAAACATAGGCACTGAAATGAGCATCTTTATTGTTTTTCTGTTGCCTCATCATGCTGAATTGAAAACAATTTATCACACAACTTCCTGAAAAGCTGATGCTCTACATCTTTGAACTACATCACCAATTTGATAGGCAACGTTATCATTTGATAGAGGTATGGACTGCAATTGGCAAAATTATCAACATACATAGTTTCTACAATCTCAATGGTAGCTCGTAAAGTAAGCTACACCAGTGGTGTGGTGGCTCACACCAGTGGTGTGAGGCTTTTTACATGTAGCTTTTTATACAAAACTTTGTAAGAGCAAATAAACATTTTCATTCACAAAGTTTTTTTTATAAAAATGATGTTTGCTTTTCATATGATTTTAATTTTAATTTAAATAATTCTTGGGGTTTGTTAACAAAGTGTTTCCAAATGTCATTCCAATAGCAGGTGTGGTTACTAATAATGTATTAGATTAATGATAATGAAATTTGGATTAAAGTTACACATAATAAAGAAACTGGGGATATTGACCCAGAAATAATGTTAACATATTGTCATATATTTTAGTACCCAGGATTAGTTAATTATTGGAAAGAAGGGCAGAAACTAAAATCTATAATGAGAGAAAAAATAAGCGCAAAGTAGAAAAGAGTGGGAAAAAGCACACTGAACCAAAAAACTAATGATAAAAGATTTATGTATTCTTTTATTAGAATCTGTTATAATGTAACTTTATTCAATTATTAAGTAAACAGAATGTGTTGTTTGAGAAAACTAAGAAAATTTTAATGTATCTAGTTATTACATTTTTTTTTTAAACCTTTATAGTTTTAAAATTTTCTGCTTTTTTAGGTACTGCTGTTCCCTGGTTAGATGTAGTATGTTCTACATCTAATCTTGGTATGTAATTCGCAGACATTTCTCTTGTTTTTCAAAATAACAAACCGAATAAAGGAACAGTTACATTATTTTATAAGCTAGAATTACAATTTAAAGCAAATAAATCTTAATACTTTACTTCTATGTCTTTTTGTGATATATATATTAGGACTATTCTATGACAATTTCTGTTGATATATTTGTTGGACTGCTGGTCTGCCTGTTGTAATCATTTAATCTACTTTCACCAACAGAAATATAGTTAAGGACACTTGAAGTATATTTCCACACATATATTCAGTCAGTTTCTGGATTATCTTCAGAACTACTCTTGAACAGGAAATTATAGTAGTATATCTCTATGTAGCAAGATTGTGTCATCAAAGTTGTCATAAAATCGGGTGTATTGTAAGGGGTTGGGAAGTTCCAGAAAGAAAAAAGTGAGAGAAAATAAAGAAATGAAAATCTAGAAAGATGGCAAGAGGATCCTTTTTAAAAAAGGACATGTAGAAAAGCGAAGAAAGTGCAGACAATGGAAATTATTTACTCTTAAAGAATCGAACGGATGAGTCTGGTACTGGTACTCCAGGTCAGGAAATATAAATACTGCTGGGGACCAGCAGATTAACAGTTTTTCAAGTTCAGTACAGTGTGCAATAAAAGCGATCACATTGTGTGGGAGCATTCGGAGTAAGAGTTTGGTAATAAACTAAAGAAAAGCGCATCATGATTATTCCATTTTGAACATGGCTGAAAACTATAAGCTGTTTGGTGAGTAATTTGTGAGCAGAAGTGAAAGTGACATTATTCTATTTATTTATAAAGGGTAAAATAATTCTTTTGTAAACAATTTAAGTGATAATACTTGCATAAAGTGAATTGTAGACTTTTGTTTGTTATCATACAACTCAATATCAGTTTTTATTAGTTGTTATAGTAAATCATTATTAAAGTATAATTACTAAAGTGTATAGTAAATCATAATTGTATTTTTTAGTACTAATAATTTAATTTTTATTAAATTAATTTTGTATTTTATTTACATTTAACAATGCATTTGTATGTTGTTTAAGAGTAATAAATTGTATTTATAAGAAATTCTCTTTCATATTATCTTTTAATTGTCTTGTCAAACCACTAACACATGACAGTATTTTCAAATTCATAAAAAAACTTTTATTTATCATGCATGAATAATACAATATAAACAATATTGTAAAATAGAATACAAGTATAACACACAGATGATCTCCATGGTGGAATGGTAGCATTTTGGTCTTTCATCTAGGAGTCTCATGTTTGAATCCTGGCTTATCATTTTTCATTCACTACAAAATTCAGAAGTTGAAAAGGTTCAGAAGTAGAAGCCTGAAATGAAGGATCACTAGTTAAATCATCATCACAGCTGTCATCATCAGATTTATTTTCTGTTTCATCATCACTTAGTATTATACTTTCAGGAAGTTTTGGCACTGACAATTCATCACTGTGAAGAACAGGTCTGGTAGCAGATGGTAATTTGGGATATTTTATAGTAAGTTTTGATTTAGAATTGATACCACAGACATTTGTCAAACAAAAGTAACAGTCTGTGCAATGGTCTCTTGATTCCCTCCGGATCATTGGCACAGTGAGTTTCATGCGTCAAGATCCTTTTACCCATTTTGAAAGAAGAGTGACACAAGTAATGCAACAATAATGAGGAGCCCAGGTGTTATCTTGGTCACTAATTTTACATCCAAAATAAAGTTTGTAACACTTTTTAATGTATGGAGTAAATATGCAGGGTTGATTTTTTAACATTAACTTGCCATACATGTAACAAAAAGAATCTGATTTATTTACACAGTGCCTAGACATTATGCCACTTGATATTTTAAACACATAATAATTAATTATAAATTGACAGAGAAATACACAACTGAACAATATTAGAGACACATCTAAATGCTTACTAACCAAAATATGAATGCATACTGCCTGAAACTGGCAACTTTTATGATTAGCCCTGACACATTTCTGAATCATCAGTCAGCATGAGTTATTGGTGTACAAACATAATTACTGTAGTTAGTTATGACTAATATCTATAAATATCTATTACAAATAACAATTCTGTTGTATTAAAAGTCATCAACAATAATATATAACAATATTATGTACACCATAATATGTAATGATAAATAGGGCATAACGACAAAATGGAGGGTGATAGAAAAATTATAAGATCATTTTTGAAATCAGCGAAAAAAGTACCTTTAGGATGTCAATTTAGTGGCTTTGTGACAAAAACTTTGTTTATCAGAGTTATCTTTGCAACTGAACACAAGAGATTGAATTTTATTTAAAGCCCCATGATGTTATATAGGTGGGAGTAAATGCATACTGCAAAAAAAAAAATACCAGATATATTTACCTGACATTGATTCTAATTATCAAATTGTTATCTAAAGCTAAAACATATAATAACTTAATAGTTATAAGGGCATTAAACTCTTAGCGATCTATTATTACTCTACACTGTATTCACATATCTTTTATGCCATGGGACTTAAGCTCAGCCACAAGCTAAAATTATTTACTTAAATTTATCTTTAAATACCTGTTTCATAAAAAAAAAATCTTATACTAATAAATAAAACACTTCTAAAATTTAATATTTATTTACACTGTTTACATAAAAAATTTGATTTACAGGTGATTTGTAAATTAATTATATTAATAAATCTTTTGGGTACAACAATACTGGTCAATTTGTTTAACAGTAGGTCTCATATTATTTATGTAATATTTTATAAAAGTTTTCATATATTAGGTTTTTACTATAACATTACATAAAATAATAATGTGTAACATAATTTACAGTTCATACAATAGAATGGTAATTCAACATTATACAGTACAGCAAGCTATAAAATCTACGATTCAGATACTTTATGAGTAAAGTTTGAATGTTCATTCAATTCTATTATTCCTTCACAACTATTTTATTTGTTAGATTAGAGCGGGTTTTTGTATTAAAAACATGGTATTTTTTGTTCTCGAACAACAAATATTTTTTGATATTAATTCTGTTAAAAATTAACTTAGTACTCCAGATCAGCACTGCTGATTTGATTATTACTTAATATTTTCATGGATTAAATAAAAATTTAATAAATAAGAATGTTTGTAATCTTCTCGTGTCTCAAGATAAAATAAAAATTGATTTATGTTTTATACTACTGGTTCAGTCTTAGCCTAAAGGTTTATAACTCCATTTTATATATCAATTAAAATCACCTCAAAATAGGACTGTTGTTCAGAAATATATTGCTGAAATATATGCCTTTAATTTATATTAAAAATATTTTAATTTGTATTTTTTTAAATTTATTTTTTAGTAAGATTTTTGATTAATTATCACAACACAGAGATAAAGAAATAGGCATTTTTATGAAATAAATGATTGATTTTTATAATATTACTATTTTGATAACTAACAGTATCTTTTTTATTATTTAAATAATATAAACATGTCAGATAAAAACCAAACTTATAATTTCTAACAATAATGATGATGATAATCGTAAATATAAATGTATTTTACCTAATAAATTTATTACTCTTAAATATCAAAATAGTAATAATAAACATTATCATGGCATGATAAATAATAAAGGTTTTAATTTATTTACATAATATATACATACTAATGGAGTATATTTAATTTAATTTAATTAATGTGTAATTCATATTCTTGACTGTTGAAGATGAAGTGACATTCCAAAAGTGCTACTGTTTCATTTAGTAAATGTTCTTTTTATTCTGACTGTGTCTGATGGTTATAATAGTATAATTGTTTAAATATATATATATATATATATTTATTATTTTTTTTCTTTGATTGTTGGAGTTAATGGAACCTAATGGTTCTTGAGCAAATTAATGTTTGCATAAAGGTTTTGTAACTTTTAAAAAAATGTATTGTGACTGTTAAATCAAAATTGACTTGCTTTAAAAATTAAAAAAAGTAAATTAAAGAAAAAAATAAATAAATGCAATAAAATCTGCAAGTTGTTGGAATATCAGTATATGCTATATTTTTTTTGATGGAATAAAATTTTTAATTCTGAAATCAGTGCTATTTCAAAATAATAATAAAAGTACTGGGATATAGAAGTATAGAAAAAAAAATTATGTTGGAGAATAAATTTTTGTTATTTATAATAATGCAGATTTATTACAAATCTTCATTCATTACAAATCTTATAAGTTTGTAGTACAAATAATCTTACAATATCTGCTGCAATGAACTTTTTAATTAGTTTCCGAATCATGGGTTTAAAGAGCTGAGGCTAGAAAAATCTGTTTTCTCAGCAGTCGCTTAAGAGTGAATGACAAATGGTGACTTTTCCAAATTTTCAGCATTTTAATAGTATTTGAAAGATTCAGAGATGCCAGTAAAACCTGCAGCACAAGTTCAAAAAGGAGCTAAAGTGATCGATCTTTCTCAACTCAGGAAATGATATTTTCTTGTAAAAAGATTCCTTGTAGTATATTTATTTATTTTAGATGATAATATTTTTTGAACTTCAGTCTAATGTGAAGTCTTTGGAGGTTATGAGCTGGAGAATTAAATGATTTATTTTTCTCTATATTACAGATTTTTTTCATTGGTTTTGGATATTTAACCTAAATTGATTTAAAACAAAAGTTTAAAAAAGTTTAGGACATAAAATTTTCTATTCACTTTTTATCAGCTTTTTCAAAATACTCTTGTTAAAAAAATGATTAAAACTAAAGATTCTGTGATGGTTACAATTTTTATTGTTTATTTTTTTTCATAAGCAATTTTTAAAAGACAAATATTGTATCTAACTGAGTGATTAATATTTTGCAATAATTCTTATATTTAAAATAACACGATAATTAAATAATCATATATGAGCAAAATCTTACAAATAGGTTTACGTAATAAGTGATACTCAGAAATTTGTGTAATGATCCTTCTAATATTTAATTATTACAAATTTATTAGTGTGTGCTAATGATAATCTATACTGCTTAGAAGCTAGAGGTGTATAGGACTAAGTTAGATACTTGTAGTTAATGAAAAATTCTGCTTAATAGTATCATTTTTGCTACTAAAACAACTTTTCTATTAAGCAGATTTAACACATACAGAAGTTTGTTTCTATAAGTTGGTTTCATTACTGTCTTTAATCATTGTTAAAAATACTCTTTACTTAGTAGTGTTGGAATTTCTTGATCAATGAGTTCCAGTATCTCATTGATAAAATAGAACCTACAAACAAAAAAATAGCTTTGTACTTATCATTATCATGGAGATGTGTACTTCTTTCCTCAGTAGAGTAAAAAGAGGTTTCCTAAGTAGAAAAAAAAATGAGGTTGTTAATAATATAGAATGAGACAAAATATCAAATAGTTGAAGGACAAATAGTTTGTGCATTAGGTGGCATGAAATCTAAAGCTTGTAGTCAAGCAGCAAATATGGTGTTTATCAATAATTATACAGCATCATACAAATTTCTCTATATAAATTTTCAAAAAATTGTTAGAGATTTTTCCCCAAAAAAGTCATGTGTACAATGATAGGTTGCTTAATAGTGCAGGATATTTTCCATGATTGAGCTACTAAAAATCTACAGTATTATCCTATTAATTTCCTACAATTCACCTAATTTCTTATTTAACTGTGTATAGTGTTGTGACTATGTTTAACAATGGTCCAAACACAAAAATTACAGTTGGTTCATATGGTTTTGCAAGGTTTGGAAATAACTAAACTTGGGGTTGTTTTCAATGAATAGGATAGGGAGTTCAATGAGTCTGTATAAAGAACCTCGATGATTATTTCTATGGCTTATGTTTCAAGGATCTTCGTAGGCTCAACCCATGAATTTGACAAATGTAATAAAATCTGAATGAAGAAAAAAACTTGCAGGTAAAGATTTGGTCTTAAATTTCTTCAAAAGACACAAACTGTCCCTACGAACTTCCTCAAGAACAAGTTTTGCTCATGGGCTTCAATAAAGTCCAGGTAGATGAATTTTTTTAAGAATCTGGAAGAGCTCATCTCTTAACATAAGTTCCTGCCCTCATAAATCTCTAACACGGATGAGTCAGGTTTACTGTACCTAACAAATCTCCTAAAGCAGTGTCCACCTTAGGGTGTTGGTAAAGTGTCCTCTGCTAAGAGGGGCCAACTGACAAAAGTGATTTGTACTATATGTGCTAGTAGCAACACAGTACTAGTTCCTAGTAATCATGTCTACTAGGAAAAGATTGCAACCTGTGCTCTTGAATGGAGCATCCCTTACTCACTGATGCTATGTTCTGACTCTGGTTACAGCAACTCAAGAGTCATTTCTTATATGGCTGCAGCACTTTCAAAAACATGTTCGGCATCTGATTCTAAATCTGTATTTTGGTGCACAACAATCATTCTTCCCACATCAGTATTGAGGCTGTAATGTTTTGTAGAGGAAACAGGATTCATTTATTGTCAATGCTTCCCAACAGCATCCACAAAATGAAGCTGCTAGATAAGTGCTTGCTCAAACTCTTTAAAGAACATTTTTTTCAGACACGTGACAAATAGTTATTTAATCAGCCTGGGCAAATAATTACCAATATCAAATATCCAAACTGTTTGGTGAGGCGTATGAAAGAGCAGCAACAATGGGAAAGGGTATTGTTGATTCAAGCCTTAAGGAATTATCCCTTAAATCCTCATACTTTTACTGAAGATGATTTTCTTCCTAGCTGTGTGACGGACCAAACAGTTTTAAAGGAAACTAATGATGAAACTGTTCAATGTGAAGCTGTTGATGTATGTAATGTTCTAGTTGCCATGAAGTGTTAGAACATACAGGAGTATGTTCTACATAGTTCAAAGTAGGAACTTTGGCTATTTCATCTGGTGAATTGCAAATGGCATCTTGTAGTACAGATAATAAAAGTGAGTGAATATTATCTAGGAAAAACTGTTGCTTCAGTCAAAAAAGGGAAGTCCTTCGTACATTATTCCATTGTCTAAAAGAAAAGATCACATCAAAGAAAAAATTAAAAAACAAAGATTTGAAATTATTACAAGTTCTCCTTTTAAAAACCAGTTGTATGAAAATGGACGACAGAACTTACAAGCTGAAAATGAGTGGTTGAGAAACAACTGGTAAAGTTTGAGAAATCTAAATGAGTTCTGGACAGTGACAAGAAGAAGAAACAAATCTGTAAAAAACTGTTTCACATACAAGAAAATCCCAACAATTCTTCTAATGCTTTGAAGATCCAAAGACAAGACACAGCAAAAGGCCAAATTGCAGGATTCACAAAGAAAAGAGACCAGTCATTTATTTCTTCAGCCAAAGTACAATGTCCAGTATGTAAAGAAAAATATAAGGACCCTCCAGATGAAGATTGGATCAAATGTTCTTCATGCGAGGAATGGTGACTTGATGCCTGCTTTTATTATGAGGGAATTGACAAATTTATTTTTGACTACTGTTAAAACTTTATTTTATGTGTAAGTTTCCTAATAAACCAAAGTTTTATACTTATATAAAGATCTGTATTAGACTTATTTAAATATGTATTTGAAATGCAAGTTGTGAACTTTTGCCCCATACCATTCAAACTTTTGTTCTATCTGTGGGGTTAAAAGTTTGCAATTGATACTTTTCTGCCGGCCTCCGTGGCTGAGTGGTAGCTTCTCGGCCTTTCATCTGGAGGTCCCGAGTTCGAATCCCAGTCAGGCGTGACATTTTCACGCATGCTACACATCATTCATTTTCATCCTCTAAAGTGATACTTGATTGTGGTTCCAGAGGTTAAAAAAAAAAATTGATACTTTTCTGAAAAGTGTTCATAATTGTATTGTCATGTTTCATAATTTTGATATAAAAATTAAAACATTGTTATTTAATGAAATACATATGTCCAATAATGAATGTAAGCAAGTTTGAACATTTTCTACTTATTTCTTTTTAATTTATATCTATTCAAACCATAAGTGCGAACTCTTGCTCCAATATACATAGATTACTATAAGTTAAATTTTTATTTGTTCTTATAGTTGCAAGCAGTGAATGAACTTAAATTCACTGTGACTTGTAAAATATTAAGTTGGCAAGCTTGGTTGTTAATGAATAATGTGCACAAACTCATGAAAGGAAAAGTAAGTAAAGTTAGAAAATCAAGAAATGATGACAACCATATTATTTCAATTCTTAAGTGTAAAGAAAGAACAGCAGTTGCATGTGAAATATCACTATTGCATGTTCAAAGAATAAGAAAACAGAAAAAGGAGTTAATAAAAAAAAAGTGCAAGAAAACCAATCAGAGGGTTTTACCTCTTTCAGCACACCAAGAAAATATAGACTAGTAAACCAGCAAACCAGTAATAGGCCTAGATAATTTTGACATGTGCGTAGTGAGAAGGACTGTAAACAAATTTTATCTCAATGAAAAACAGTTGCCCACCATTCCATTGCCGGCCTCCATCGCTGAGTGGTAGTGTCTCGGCTTTTCATCCGGAGGTCCCGGGCTTGAATCCCGGTCAGACATGGCATTTTTCACATATGCTACAATTTGTTCATCTCATCCTCTGAAGATATAACCTAACAGTGATTCTGGAGGTAAAAAAAAAAAAAAAACATTCCAAAATTGCTGGTATGTATGAGGGATTCAATAGGATTATCAAGTAAATAGAAATCTAAGAAAAGTACTACAACAACTGAGTTTTAAATTTGAAAAACAGAGAACAATGGAAACTTGTTATTGAACATCACAACATTAGGATTAAACAAATGTAGTACATAAACGTGATCAAAAAATCTAGAACTGAAAACAGGCCACCTTTACACCTTAATGAAACACATATTTTTTAAGTCATACCTCAACAAAACCACGGAGGATTGCTGCAGGGGAAGGCACTTTTAACTCAAATTTCTAAAGACAGTAGATTGATTATTATACATGTTAGGGTGCAAAGGTATTTTTTCCAGATACATTATTAAGGTGGTAAGCAAGTGCAATAACTGATAAATAATTACTTAAAATGGGCTGAAGAAAAATCAATAAAAAAATTAATTCTGTAATAATTTTAGACAACACATCTTATTACAGAATATTGCAATAAAAATTACCCACATCCAATACAAGAAAACCAGAAATGCAGGACTGGTTACATAATTATTGCAGTCCATTCTCACCTACTATGCTAAAACCTCAACTATACAAAATAAAAAAAACAAAGAAAGATAGAAAGTATTTATGTTTGATGAACTTACCAACAAAAGTGGACATGAAGTGTTACGACTACCCTGTACCACCCTGACTTACATCCACTAAAATGGTTTGGTCTGAAGTAAAATGATATGTTGGAAGCCACAATCTCACTTTTGACTTTAACGATGTTCAATGTATTATTGAAGATAAGTTTCCTAAAATGGACGTATCACATTGGAAACCTTATTGCGAAAAAGTACAAACAAATGATGATGAATACAATAGACAGTGTCTCTTTTCTTTTATACAATACAATAGACAGGAGCACTTTTAACTGACAACACTACAGAGTCTTTTCAAATTTCTTTGGAAGATGATAGTAGTAATGAAAATAATGGCACAGGAAATTCAGAATTTAGCAATTTGGATGATGATGTTCAACCACTTTAGTTTTTAAAGTGTTGTATTTATTTTTATTTTTTGCAAAGTTTGTGTATTATTTAAATTTGTGTAAAACACGCAGTAGCTTAGCATTTTATTTTTCTAAAGATCTATAAAATAATTTAAATTTCAGTTAATTACAGTTCATTTAATTCATTACTGGATTAGCATAATATTAACTGAAAAACAAGAAGATTGTTTTCATGAATATATAACTGTACATTATCAATTAAAATTGAAATAATAATATTATTTAATACCAATTCTCAACATGATTAATATTAACATGAATGAAATATAATTATGATAATAATAATAGTGCTAATTTTGTGTAGTGTATAAATATAAAGACAGTTCTGTAGCAAACCAAATGTTATGCTAATTGGGTAATAGAATGTCAGCTAGAGCAGATTTAGTTGATACAGTGCTAAGCTTCAAAATTCATGCCCTTTACTGTACTTAAATGTAATGATCTGGCCTAAATTACAAAACTTTAGTTTTATTTTCAGTTAACTTGTAATCTTAAATCATAATCTAACATTATTTTTTTTATATATTATTAAATATTTTATTTGAAATATTATTTTTTTCTACTTAAAATTCCCTTTTTCCTTTTCCATCATTTTTGTATAATATAAAAATTGATCTGAGCGAAATAGTTTTGATAATTGAAATTATATTTTAATTAATTAAAATAAAATCAATAATGATAATATATTATTTAATATTATATTTTCTTTAACGATTATTTTTTCACAGAAATCTGTAGAAAATACCTTTAATCAAAAATAATTTCTAAATCTATCATAAAAAAAAATAAATACTACAATAGTTTTACTTCATTCTCATTCATTATTGGTTATTAATAAATTTATTATCCAAAATACCTGAAAGTAAGCTTCACTTTGTTTTTTCATAAGAATCAAAAGAAATATTCAGTTACAACCTTCATGTGGAAACTAACATACAAAATACATACATTAGTAAAATGTAACTTACTTTAATTATTATAAGAATTGTTAATGTTGTAATAACAAATTATGTGTTAAGTTATAACAACTACCAATTATCAGTTATTATTGTTGTTATTATTACAATTATTTTTATTAGTAAATTTTTAAGAGACATAAACATACATATAACATCTTACATACATTGTTACTAACAAATTTTGTTTACTAAACCAAAGAAAAAAGTACAAGACACGCACATGTTCATATCAAATAAATTTTGATACTTTCACTCAGATTTATTTATGATGCGTAATCAGTTTTCAGTTCTTTTCTTCACTTTTATTTGTATGTACACTGGGCCCAGAAAGTCAAAGAACTGAGAAGAAGGTTCAGAAATTCTTCAACCTGTGAAAAAAAAAATATTATAGATTAGTTATTTTTTTAGTAAGAAATAAAATAGTTTCACTTTGATATTGATTTAATTTTTAATTATTTTATTTAAATGAATCCTGAGTTATTAAATTATTGAATTAAAAAAAATAAAAATAAGTATAAAAAAACAAATAAAAATTTTGCTGTTATTAGATAATGAGAAAAAATTCAAATAATACACACACAGATAGTGGGCTTGTTTACATCATTCTTGTTGGCAATGCTGTGATAAAACAACTATGTTTATGAGCAATTTTTAGGATTAAATTCAACTTGTATGTTTAAAAATATAAGTTGTACTTGTATGTATTAAATATATAATTGAATAATCAAACTTAATGTTCCTATTAATTATATATCTAAATATATAATTTTTGCAAGTGTGACAGAAGTATTATTCATTAAAGTTCAGTTAGCATTAATATACAGATTTGCAGCAATTATACCTAAGTTACTCTGATACACTAATAATACAGAAAAAGGGATGGTGTAATGCGATATGATGTCTTAAGTAGCCAGAAGCTAAATGCTTTATTAAATGTGTTTATTTTGTGTTTCTCATACTTCCCTGCTGGTTCAATTATCTTTTCCCTATTCTCCTCCCGTCAACTGAGCTTTTCCAAACTTTAATGAGTAATATTATTAATAAAAAAACATATAATAGAATACTGCAGGGATGAACAAACATTCAATACTACTAAAATTTTCACAAACATTTTGAAAATTCTGTACTTCTAGAGCTATTGCATGAATTGAAGTCAAGCTAGATAGTTTTAAAAATTATTACAAGCATAAATAAACTGCACTTTGGTATCTTTATATGTGGCCTCCAACCTAGTTCATCTCTTTGCAAGATTCTATTACAATCTTCTTTCCTCCTGATTCATCTAACAATCTTTCATTTTATAATTTATCATCATATTTAATTCTAAATACCCTTCTGTAATGCTATTTTTCAAAGGTCTCTATTCTTTTTTTCTTTCTTCAAATCTGATTTATTCTTTACAGTTT
>JAAAKQ030346811.1:0-26089 GCA_010016005.3 Zanna intricata
TAAAGGTAATTGTAGATCATCAACAAACAAAATCTGAATATCATAACAAATTGTACAGTTTGATCATGAAAAATTTACAAAAATGATTAAAATCAGCATTGAAAAACTGTATTAAATGAAATCTAACAATTTTTCACAACTTTTTTTCTTAATGTTTTAATCATTGTGTGTTTCTTAATCTGTATAGAGAATGAACATATATTTATTAATAATAATGTGATATATTGCATTGCGTCACCATGTTGTCACTTATCTGATTTTCGATATCAGTAACAAAACTTATCAAAACATTACAGACTATTGGGTTTATTACACTTATTGAAATTATCATTATAAAAGTTATCAACCCTAAGTATTTTTAAAAACCTAACATTAAAAATAAATGCAAAAAATGATTTAAAAAAAGATCAAAAAACTTGCAGTGAATATTCCAAAAGTACAAATATAAATGAGTAGAAAAAATAGCAACACAACAGTAATATAACAGATTACAATATCTATTTAATATATAGTCAAATAATTATTTAGTTTTTTTTTTTTTAGAGTAAAATAGTAAAATAAATAGTAAATAATATTTTTTAAGTTACCAAATGAGACTACACTTTGGTTTCTTGTTTTTTTTTATATAAGTTGAGACTAGTAAGGGAAGTATTTTTAATCTAAATAAGGAAAGCAATAGGATAATTTATAGGTAAATATGTTAACCAATCCAAACAGGTGGATGAATGTATATATAGTTAACACAATCTTAAGAATAACAGTGTTGAATGGTTGACTTCCCATTAAAATTAATAAATCAAGTTCTGTAACAATAAATCAAATAGATGATTACTGCTAGTCTTTCTGTGTGGATGTTTGGTTATTTGAGGCCTGGCAGAATAAGTTACATTTTAATGGTAATACTCCTTAATGCTGATCTCGGCTACCAGTGTGTTGTTGGAGGTTCTAACTAACAACACATTGTGATCTGGCAACCCATAGATATAACAAACTACATGTACACTTATTACTGTAGATAAATAAATTGGTGCTTCTGCCTGTAGTCCCTGATCAAGAAAAGTTGCACTTTACATTTGGAGACTTCTGGAATATCATATGAATCAATCTAGTTATTTTAATACTAAAGTTACAAATTAAAGCTGTATTTTATATCATTGTTTATTATAATTTATTTCAATAATTAAACATTTATTCATTTTCATTAATTTAGTAACTAATGATTTATAATTGTTTCATATAACAAAACGATATTAATTAATGATACTTTATTGTCTAACAAGTTTATTTTATACCAACTGGTGTGTGTGTGTGTGTGTGTGTGTGTGTGTGTGTGTGATCAGGTAATAATTGATACAGGTCATGAAACTAATAATTTATAAAGCTTCATTAAAGCTTGTAATGAGTAATTTTGATAAACAAATGTTTGTTTTAGTCATGAAGGTAACTTAATTAAATATTAACTTTATGAACTCATTAAATAAGAGAAAGCCAAAATTATTCTTTGGTGCAGTGTGTTTACAGAGTTTATGGTGAATGTATTTTAATTAAAATATCAGTATAATTTCTGTTTGTATTAAATTATTTAAATTTTGTCACTGTAACTGTATAAATAAATTAGGTTACATGATTTAAAATTTTTTTATACTTCAAACTGAACACCTTGTCTTATTTTATTACTTCTCTTTAATAATAATAATAATAATAAAACATGCAGTAGTTACTTTTTTTATTGTTTGTTAATGACCTACTTCTAAATCTTTAACCATTTATTCTAACCCTCTCACAGACAATACAATATATCTAAATTTAGCAAGAATCAAAAATTCTACAGTAGCAGTTCAGAAAATTATTCACAGTAACAATTCAACAAATTAAATCAGTTCACATTATTATGGATTACAAACATAGAACTTAAAATATGGATAAAATAACATTATGCTTCTCAGACAAACATATTAGTTCTGATCATGTGGATAGAATTTCATTAATGATAGTGGTAATATCTGCTCTCTACTAAGCAAAAATTCCAGTTGTTTAATTAACACTACAAGTTCTCTTGGAAAGATCTTATTGAATTCTTTTGTAATAAAATCAAAGCACACTATTGTTCTTTGATATGCCCCAATAAAATGTGTGTTATTTCTTGTGTTTAAATATTAAACAATTAATATAGACTTTAAATAACATCTATTTTTATCTTATAATTTATGATTTTATATTTATAGTTTATCTTATAATGATGAAAAGTATTTAATATGTACTGTTTAGAATAAAAGATTTATTTATATTTATTTTCATCTGTGTGTGCAGTTTGTTTCTTCAACTGAATTTATTGATTTATCTTTAAAAAAAAATTGTTTGAGACTTTATGATATTGAAGTTTGTTTTCAATAGTTTCTAACTCAGACTGCATTTTATTGAAACATTAACCAGAGATAATTTAAAGCTATGTGGTAAAATTTTCTTTTGAACTTGTATAAAAGCAGCTTTAGCACTTTTCCAGTGAATCAAGGTTATTTTTCACTCCTATTTTTCAGTTTGTTTTAAAAAATTTAATAAAGTAATTTTGGGTAAGCAGAAATCTTCTTTTAACTCATTCAAAATTAAAAAAAAAAATATTATAGCACTGTTTCATTATTCTCTTTAATTTTTAAAGAATTTTTTTCTCAAAAATGTTGCTTGTCCTAAATATAGAGATGTATAAAATGCAGCGCAGTTCCATATGTTATAAATAAGAAAATTGTTATTTGTGAAGAAACAACAATTGAATAGAAATTTTCATCCCAGCATATAAGTCCTGGAAAAAAGAAAGGAAAATAATTTATTTGAATAATTCTGACTCAGATATGTCATAGGACTGATGGATTATAATTTATACGATCAGAATGAATTGGCAACAGCGAAAAAAAATTATCCATTTTTAATAGAAAGAATAGATTATCTGAAATTAAATTTATCAACAAATTTTAAAAAAGATTTATTTAAATTTAAAAAATGAAGAATTATTTTTTTCTGTATTATTAACAATACAAGTTAGTCTTCATCTGTGACAATTCACAATATCTAACAGAACAATCGCTTCAGTTTTAAAAGTGACATGCGTAGTAATTAAATTAATAACGCTTAATTAATTATACTTAAAATAAATGTCTTCATAAAGGTTTCATTCAAAACCAGATGATTATTTAATTTATGTACTATCAATTAATATTTTATTTTATTTAACAGAGTGGAATAATCTTTTTTTTTAAGAGTATTAAAAAATATTTAATTATCTATTATCAAATTATTGTATGAACGTGATTGGGACTTGGACAAAAATAACATTTATATATATCCAAAATCATGGAAAGTAGGGAGCAAAAAACTTTTATGTAATCCATAGATAAATATATTCAAGTTCATGTAGACAGACATTTTGAATTACAGTAACACAGCTCTTGGCAATACAACAGCATCTTAACAGGAGATCATTGTTGTTACCAACAATGATTAACAAGTTCTGGTGTAGTATTCTTTCTATTTTACACTATAGTTAGATGTTTCTTTACTTCATAAAAAGACTTTATTTATGAAAAGAAAGTTCATCAAGATTATTCTAAAAACACTGATATCCTTCTGATGTCTTTCTTACTTTGTCTCCAAATAAAAAATGCTGGATTTCCCTATACTATATTTCTTGCTTAGGGCACATTTAAAGAAAAATTTTATAATTAGGATTAGATTGTTTGAAGGTCATAAAATTACATTACACTTTGTTTTTAAACATTTTCCACTTCTTTTAGTATAAAATGTTCTCAAAATATTTCTTCTTTTTTTTTTAAGAAAGTTGGTTATCAATAACAGTTATTAAAATTTATATTTTTAATCATTTTGATCTTAACTTGGTATTTCTAGAAACATAATTATCACTTAAAAATTGATTGATTATTTTTACAGAAATATTATTTATTTAATTAACCCTTCTTAAATTATAATTTTTTCTATGTTTTATTTTATATTTGTATGTGATTAAAATTAATAGGTTGTCGAAGCCAAATACAGCTTTAAACAGCTTACATAGTGCTTTGAAAGCTCAAGACTTTCAAGTCTGTATAACTATTATTGAAGCAAGACAGTTGGCTGGATTGAATATGGACCCAGTAGTATGCGTACAAGTTGGCGATATAAAAAAATATACCAGTGTTAAAGAAAGTACCAACTGCCCTTATTATAATGAGGTAAATATATATTATCATTTTAAGAGTAATGTATTATTTTTATAAATTATTGCTGTTTATAATTACAGAGTACAATACTTTTATAAACCGATTCAAATAGTTTAAAAAAAAGAACAAAATACTTATTTCGAAGATAATATTGTCATCACGCTTAAGTAAACATTAAAAATTGTTGTGTATTTTTCTAGGCTATAATTTTCTAGGCTTTGTAATTTCACATTAAGTACATTTCAACCATGTATAGAACTTTTTACAATAACTGATTAGGTAAAATAAATTGATTAAAAACTTATATACTGACAAAAACTTTGCCATTGCTGCATTTGTTTCCTCTCTCTGAAAGCAAGTATGTAGCAAGCATGTATTTAAAATTTTGATACAATTTCTTCAAAATGGCATCCTACTTCAACTTCTTCAAAAAGAAAATAGATAATTGTTATTGTTATGTTCAGTGTTTTTCATTTGAAAGTTTAAATCATTTTGTAAACATAAGATTACTAATTGACATTAAAAAATATATAATCTTAGATTCTAGAGAGCCTTAAGTCATATGAAATAATAATCTCTAAATTGTTTTATTTCATTCATTTTCTTATTTTTTCATGACACAAGTTCCTTTTTCATTTCATATTTTTTATTTCATTTTATTTTAATTAAAATATAAAATAAATTTATAAAAATGCTCCAAAAAGAAATGTAATTTTTTTTCCATTCTTCTTTAAATTTATATTCTTCAGAGTTGATACAAAATTTAAAAAAAGAAAAAAGTAAGTTACTAGGATTACAATGTTGCTGAAATTTTCATTATCTTTCAAGAATAACTGAAAGGTTCGTATATACAAATATATGTGTAAAATACAGATGTATAATGCCTATAAGGAAATACCTAAACTATGTATTACAATATTCAGTTGATTTCCTTGTTCAAGTGTCTCCACTGAAAAATCATTATCATGTTTTCATCATTAAGGAAAGGAGAATTTTTATCCTGTGAACATCTAAACAGATGATTATTTTGAAAATTATAATAAAATACACTGATTTAAATTTTTTTCTTAATTAAATTACAGTAACATTAGTAATTTTTTGTGTTTTTTTCAGTATTTTGTGTTTGACTTTCATATGCCAGCTGTGATGTTGTTTGATAAAATAATTACGTTATCTGTAAGTATAACAAAGTAGTTTTTAATGTATGTTTACGCATTATTAATATATTATTTGATGATAATTATGTGAGAAACCTTTAAATGTCTTTAATTATATTTTATTAATTGATGATATCACCTAGCTGCTCTTAGTTTAGTTTCTGTACACTAAACCAAAAATTATTAAAATAAGAGAGTCATATTTTGTTGAATATGTGCAAATATTAATAAGTAATGTTTCTTTTGATTTTTATTGTTAATAATATTAATTTAATTTTAGTTTAATTATGACATTTAGGTTAATTAAGACATTCTTAATATAGAAAAATGTGAATAAAAGATAAATTACTTTTTAAAGAAATATTTGGTCTATTAAGTCCACATAGTTAGCATTTTTTACTGCTAGATAGCATCACTAGATGATTAGAATAAGTAATTAAAGAAAATACCTTCACTTTATGCTCTAATGATTGATTCTATGAGCATTACCAAATAGAAAATGCTCTTGGAAAAACAATTAATGATAAAAAGATGGAAATTGCATCTTCAGATTCTTACTCAAGAATTCTTTTTTAATTCAAGTATTACTATTTATAATTTTTAATTAAACTGTGAGGATTTTTTAGAATTTTTTATCAAGAATTTGGCTAGTTTGATGCACTTCTGTGATTCTTATTATTTTTTGCCTATCACTTAGCTTCAAAGTATTTGTTTTACTCAACAGAGAGAATCTTTCAAATTCTCTAATAATTTGCCCTATTTACTCATTAAACTAAATTTCCTTATAAAACCAGATTCATTCATTTTGGATGTACTAATATATTATCCAACAATGTAGGTTCTATTTTTAAAAGATTGTGCTACAAAGAAGCCTGTCTCTTCTCCAATTATTTATCTTAAAACATTTTGCACTCAACCCAATTTTATATTATCAACCAATACAGTTATCAATATTCTCATGCCTCACTTATTTAACAGAGGTAGAGATTTTAAAAGCTCTACCTTTGTTTTCTGGTTTATGATCATTCATCTTTCATTGGCATAACACATCAAAATTTGTACAAATATTTTTAAGAATTTCTTTTTAATTCCATAATTGTCTGATATTAGCACATTTTTTTTCTATATATATGTGATATAGTTTTTTTTAACTTCATCTGTCCTTAATAATTTTATTATAAAAATAACAAAATTATGGTTCATAATGATCTCCAAATCTCAACTTTTGATTCCTCATTCCTTAACCATATTGTTTTTAAGGAATTTAATTACTGTACTGAACAAAAAAATTAAATAAAACTGCCATAACATTGTGTTTTTTTTTTTGTCATACTTTAATGTCTACTAACTACTACATTACTTAATATTTAATTTTAAGATTATGACTGCATTTTCTAAATTACTTATGTAATAATTTCATGTTGTTTCATTGGCCAGTATTACATATTAATCATTTTAACGTGAGATATTTGTGTTAAAAGAAACCTCTTTTCACAAATTGGGTCCAAATTCCATTTACTCACAATTAGTTCAATTTATGTACATTAGATTACTTAATGTATTAATACTATAAAATAGTAACTGTTTCTTATTTCGTTTAGTTTTATTATTGTGTTTTCTGTATATATCTTAACAATGTAACAAAATCACATATAATGTGAATAGAGTAAAACCATTTATTTTTGTTTTGTATCATATATATATACCTTTAGTGTTGATTTTTTTATAATCTTCATTTGTATGTGTAACACACACACACATATATGTAGATATTTGTAATTTGTAAATGTACATGTAATTTTTAAGTTAAAATGTCATGGAATTATAATAATGCTGATCCTGTTGAAAGAGCAAGGTCAGGTAATGAATGGAACATTGATATATTTCTGTTGTTTTAAATAAGTAGATTTGAGTTTATAAAAATAAGTGCTCATTTTGTTCACTGTAATTTTTTACTAAAAACATTATTATACAGTTTTTTTTTTTTTGTAACAGTTGAATTGTAAAATGATTTATTTTGTTAGAACATTTTGATTTCTTTGCCTTTAGCACATAATTTGTTTTTATATTTTTTTTTAAATTTACTTTTAAATTTACCTAGTATTTACTGCTGATCTTTTGAAAAGTCAGTTTTATATATAGAAGAAATAGTTAACAAATAATGTAATTTTTTTTTAAATTGTTTTAAAAAGTTAATAAGTTTAAAAAGTTATGAAGCATTATCTATTGTTGATGACAGAATAACAATCAGTATCATAATTCATTATTAATACACATTTTGCATATACTGTTTGTTTGGTATGATTCTGTACTCATGAATATGCCATTTGGTTCATTAGTTAAACTAATCACACTTGTCACATTCTTCATTGGTTAGGATATAAGATAGTCTTGATTACTTAGTCCAAAATTGTTGCATTGTTTTGTTTCGTAGTATTTAGTACAACAGGCTGTGGTATAATTATAGTCTATGTGAGTGTTTTTTACAGGAATAAAAATATTACAAATATAATTTAATATGGCTGGCATCTAGTCATCAAAAATTTCTTTTTATCATATTTCTCTAGAATATCATTTTAATCCTGACAGCTGTTGTTTGTAGAATAAAAAATAAAATGAGACCTATCTGTTATTCACAGAATATTTAATAAAACTTGGTTTCTATTGATTTTCATTTCTTCTGATATTATCTGTAATTCAGTAGATTTTAGATTTTTATTATTGTTTAAAAAGAACTTTATTTGTTGTAGAACTTCTATTAAATATACAGTGTTAATTTCTTCAGTAATCTTTTTTGTATTATGTTTTTGACATATTTTCCTATTTTGTTTCGGAGTTTGTTTTTTATTATGTTGTAGGTATTACATTCTAGGAAGTTATTAAGGTCCGGTACTGTTGTTGGGTCTTTCAAGATAGATCTTAGGACCGTATATGATACACCTGGTACATAGTACATATTTGTTTGATATGGTTGCTGAAACTGAATGTGTGGTGGTTTTAGTGTTTTATTTTTCTTTTTAATTTAATACTATTATTGTTGTCAAACTTCATATTATGTTCATTTTTATATACTTTTTATTAATACTGCACTTTTATAGTTTTTTTTTCAAATGAAATCACCACTGCTCGTTATAGATTAGTTACTGAATATCCATTAATAATGCATTTAAAATAATAACTTATTATAAAATCGTATCAGAAATGTAATTAATTTGGAGAGTGATATAATACTAATTTTAAATTATCCATAAGAAATTTAATTAAATGAATATATTTTTCTGGTTGTGTGTATATATAATATATAAATATACTCGTATAATTTTTTTGTACTCTTCTATGTAATTGTACATTTTTTTTTTGTTTTTGTTTATACATCTTTATTAAGCTTAATTCATTTTTTTAGGTCAAAAAGTAAAATGTTTTATAGAACTTTACTTCCTTTTTCCTTTCCATTGTTACACTTTGAAATTTCTCCATGACTTTTTCTTTAAATTTTTCTCTCATTCAGTTGTTTCTTTTACATCTGACTCTTCATCTTTTCCTTTAAGAAAAGAATTGAAATAAGAGTAACTTTTAAGAAAAGAATTTAGATTCACAGAATTTTAAAAAAAATGTTCTATCACCTATCCTCTTTTATATAACATAAATATAATAAAAATTAAACAAAAAAATTTTTTTAGAACAGTAATATACACCATGTGTACTATACAGCTAAAGAAAAAAGCACTGCCACTAAAACACACATACATAATTATCAACTTAGTGGGTAGGTTACAGACTTAATTATGCCCATAATAGATATATTACACCTGCATCCTACAAGCTTACAAGTGGAAGTGTTTTAATTCTGAAAGCGACACCTTTAATTTATTTATCACAGAGACGATGATGAATATATGCATAATTTTAACATAAAAATTCCTGCATTAATTCAGTGATATTAGAATCCACCTAACATGTGGTATCTCAGATTTTTATGGCAATTATTTTTGACTTCTTAAGATCTGTTCCTGTTATTTTATAAAATTTGAAGTATCAGAGTGCAGCCAACTTGAAAGGCAAAAAGTCTTATATCTAATTGGTCATAATATGAATATTCTACTATATATGTTATACACTAAATCTTAGCAGATAAATTTGGAACTTAACAACTTATTCCAAAATATTATCGAAAATTTATCAAGGATAATTGTTCTTTATTATCTGTTAATCTGTGAAATCTCATTTCATTACTGAAACTTTTCTTAAAAAAAATAAATAATAATAAAGAAAGAACTGGTTTTGATATAATTTGAACTAACTCCTAAGTGAAACGTAGGAAAAGCTTTTCAGAAATATATTTTATTAACTAATTAATCCATTCTCATTATGGTAGGTAATTCAAAAAGGTTGCTTCACAACTTTAAAAGCACATAAAAGTTTATTGAGATAATTTACTGATTCAATTGAGGTCTCATATCATAAAAAACATCAGATTTGTCCCCCAACATTCACTTGTGGTTTAATATGGCTTCCTTTTGCAGCGTTACATACATTCCATTTGAACTCGATTTCTTTCCAGACTGTAGCCAGCAAGTCGGGCATTACCTTTGCAACTGTGGCATTAATTCAAAGTCTTAGCTCAATAAGATCAGCAGACAAAGGTGGTACATAAACCCTATCTTTAATGAAACCCCACATGAAGAAATCTAGTAGACCAAATCTGGAGATTGAGGTTGCCGTGCAATTGGACCATCACTACCTATCTGCTGAACTGGGGATATGAAGAAAATCTTAAATTTCTAGGCAATAATGAGGTAGTGCGCCCATTTTGCTAATAGTAATGATATCCATCTTCATCATCTAACTGAGGAATTAGAAAATTTTGAAGCATTTCCAGATAAACAATACCATTTACAGTTGCTTCCTGGAAGAAGAATGAGCCTTAGTCTTTATTTGTTTAGGGCACAAGAAAACATTGACCTTAGGGCTATCACGAATTTGCTGCAAAGTATCATAACGATTTTCGCTACCCCATATTCAGCAGTAATGGGAGAAATGTTGACTCATCTCTAGAACTTACATTATCTAAAAATGTATAGTTGTTTACAACTCTATAATGTCTACGATTCATATTATGTAAACGGATGCACTTGAAACTATCAAGTGCATTTAGTATATGCCAAACAGTTTTATGTGGAATACTAGTCTCATGTGACGCATGTCAAGTTGATTTCTTCAAACTATGTGCAAAGTTTATTTCTTTTTTTGAGTTGCTCCACAGCAGCTTAATGGACATCTGGGCATCCTGGTGACATTGAATGTTTAACAGAACAACCTGTCTCAACAAAGGTTAGGTGTCAAGAGTAAATTGTATACCTAATAGGAGGCTCTGTACCATACAGTTTATGAAAGTTACATTAAACTGCAATTGCTGATTGCAAATCATGAAACTAAAACACACAGTGAGCACATTCCGCACCAGTCAATGTATCCATTTTTAGTAACACTAATGACGGCACTGGTGGCCAAATTCACTGCTAATTAATAAACTACACGAGTCAAAAATTGATGTGTTTTGCTATGAAATGAGGACACAATCAAATTTGTAAGTTACCTAAATAAATTTTTATATGCTTTTAAAGTTGTAAAGTCCTTTTTTAGTCACCTGGTAGTTAGAATTGTTTTAAATGTTTTTAGACCAGCAGTTCTGAAGTTATCATTTTTCAGTAAATAATTATTTAATTAGATATAATTTTTTAACTGGGTTGTTCATTTTGAGAAGCTGAATAAGAAAATATGTCTGAAAGATGCAAAGGAAAGGAGATGGTATTTGAAAAAAAACTTGTTTAAAATAACTACTATGTTAACTGCTACAGAGAGAGAAGACTTCTAATAACCATTAGAAGTACTTTTTTAACAAATAATTTTGAACTAATATAATATTTGCTTATGCACATAGCTTTTCATAAGAAAATAGTAGCATGTAGACGTATGGCTTATAATACCAGCTCATCATCTTCTTGCAACAGTTACACTACATTATAGATTAGATGAAATATTCATTTCTGTTTTTATTCACAAATGTCTCATCATCCAATTTAAAAAATGTTTTTATTTATTTATTTTTTTTTTTAAATAACAGTTCATGTTTTCTTAATCAGCTAGTCAAAATAAAGTTACAGGTTTTTTTCATTTTTCCAGTTAATCATACCTGATTGAAAAAATGGTTTTTAAAAGTGGTCACTAAGTAGGAAACTATTGGCCCAAAAATACCCAACCTAGGCAAGGTTAGTGAAAAACTATTAGTTTTTATGAGATTAAAAAGGTATATTTTTTAGAATCTTTTGTTGTTTTTTTATTGTTGGAGAGGGGAAGTGTAAAGTCAGATTAGTTTAAAAAGAAACCAAATTGTTTTTTTAATAATGAAGTGAAATTGTGTAGGTTAACAGAAAAATGAATGGGGTAAAATAAAATTATTCTCAATTTTTAACATTATATTGAAATAAATTTTCAAATTAGTAAGCTTCAAATTTATCAGAAAAGAAGTACAACACCAAGTATAAACAAATATTTAATAGTAAACAAATAGACATATGGGTATGACAGAAGCTATAAATGTAATCACAAAAAAATTGTGTTTATTACACACAGATGCAAAATTAAAAATGTCCTGCCACTCTTTGAAACACTTGTATATGTGAGTCTAATCAACTTCATGGTTGATTAGGTTGAAATTCAGACTGTACTTACTTACTTACTTACTAGCCAACGTTGCCCTTGGCTGTTAAGTCATTTGGCGATGTTCTGACCAGTGTACATATTTTAAGAAATTTTCATCCTTATGAATCTTTTCTTTTCCTTTCCTCTTCATTCACCAAAATTATTTGATAATTCTGTTTCTTAAAAATTGAAATTAAGTTTTTAATAATTTGTTTAGTTCAGTCAGTTGTTCAGTTATGTTTTTCTTTTTTTTATAATTTGAGTATGCACACTCCAGTGATTAATGGATAATTTATTTAATCCATATTTTGCAATGTTTTATGGATTTTTTGATTTTAAATGTAATATTTGGTTGAGACAAATCAAATTACTTTGCCACAGTGAATGTCTGTTATCTAGAAAACAATCTTTTTTTTATTTTTTAATAATGAAAACTCAATAGCTTTCAGGCAGTTAAAGAAAATAAAATGTGCCTCCATTGAATGCAATAATAATTTAATAATTTAATAATTTTGTTTGGCATATTAAATTATGCTTTTACATTGTGTATGGGTTACATCCAGTTTTCATTTTGTTATATATTTAAACACAATTTACAAAAATTGAATGATACATAACACAGAAGTGTGATACATTGCTGTTAGATTCAGTTTTCAGCTTCTCTGGAAACATTTTCATACAGTGTTTAAAATAATTAGTGTTTTTTTTAGTGTCTTCATGTCACATAGTTTTAGTATGTAATGATATTATATAAAGTAACTATAACATATACCATCAGTTATTATGGTTTTATTATTTCTACTAAATTTTTGTATTTAGATGCCCTAGCAACTACTTATGTTTTTAATAAGCAATCTGGACTTTCAAAATAGAATATTTTATTTATAATATTAATTATTAATTTGATTTTTGTTTACTTGAAAGGTTTATTTACTTAGAAGTATATTTTATAATGTAAAAAAATAAATTTACAGAAAATAAAATGCTTTGGCAATTTAATTTTTTAATCCTAAAATATTTTTTCCAGTGGTGCTTTTAATGATATCTGTTTATTTTTATTTTTAATTGTATGAATTTTTAAGGAATCTGAATGTGTCGCACATTCCTCTGAATATTTTTTGCTTCTCACTTTTTCAGCGTTTTAACAGCTTGACTTCTTGTGACAGCTTGGATGATTTTCAGTATTATTTATTTTATCAGTTTTTTCACATTTATTATTATGATATATCTGTTAAGCATTTATTGTCATTATTATTACAGTGTCATTCTCTAATTCTATCTCTTTACTTTTTACTGTCGTAATAGATAATATTATGTGTTTATCTATTTTTTAATCATTTTTTTTTTTATTTCTTTATTTTCTGATTTTTTTTTTCTATTCCATTAAATTAATCAATTGACAGGTTATGCAGTCAAGGAATATTCTCAGATCTGATAAAATGTTGGGCAGCTTTAAATTAGATGTTGCTACTGTTTGGTCCCATTCAGGTATTTATTATGAACAGTTGTGTGTGCATACAGACAAACAAAAAAAAAATATCAGTTGTGTATTCCATGTTTTGTTACCTTCTCTTATATACATTTGTATGTTCCTTAACCTTTCTATGGTATTGGTAGCATGCTACCTGTGTATTGCTAGAACATAAAGTATTTATTTTTGTGCTGTACATACATGTGTTTTGCACTAATATTTACATTCATGTAATGTGTAGAAAAATACTCATATTTATCATATTCTTTTCTAATTTCTTATTGTGTATTAATAAAATCATTCTCTTTTTTTCTGACTCACCACTGTCAGTTTTTAGTTTTTTTATTAGCATTTTCTTGGATTTATTTTTTTTAAATAATTCTTTGTCAGTTTACTTCTTGGTTATCAATGTTATACACTTACAATATAGTTCTGCAATAAATTTAGAGATATTAAATCGGTTTCTGAAGAAATAATTACTTCACTAATTAATAATAATAATGATATATCTGTGGCCCCTTCTAGCAGTCCTCCTACATTTAACATTCTAAAATAACAATAATAAATTATTGATAACAATAAATTAAGAAAAACTATTTTATTAATTGAGTTTCTTTCAAAACAACCCTTATACATTTCATATATAAATTTTGATTCCCCTATATGTGAGTGATTTTTTTTTTTTTTTTTTTATTAAATGTCATTAGATCTCTCAAAATAATAAAATCCTGTTTGGTTTTTTATTTTACAATAAAAGATATGTTATAATTTGTTAAACTTTTTTGCCTTTTTGTACTTCTTACCAAAGAATGTTTCTTATACTAATTCTTTGAAATTAAAGTAAAGAAAAAAAACATAAATTGTGAGAAAACAATTTTTTTTTTCAAGACTTCTCTCAAATGTTTTTTCCTTTCTCTTTTTTCTTAAGAAAAAAGGGAGCTGTTTTTTCCTGGATCTTTTTTTCACAATTAGACATGACACAGTTTCTGTTTCCTACTTAAAATTAATTCTCCCATCACTTAATCACAATATATATATATATATATATATATATATATAATTTAGATTAGGATTACAACTGACAAATTAATTTAAATTAATATTGATTAAATCATATGAGTAATTAAGATGAAATATAAACAATTTAAAATAAAAGTTTCTACTTTTTCTGATAATATATAAAAATTTTTCACTACTATCAGTGTCAGTTTTATTAAGATAATTTTTGTAGGTAATTAATTTTTTTTTTATAAATCAAAGGACTATTTTTTTCTTTTTTTTTATATTGCCACAAGTTTGAGTTTGTGCTTGGGATATGGAAATGGAATTTTGTAGAGTATGAAAAATGTCACACCTGACCAGGATTCAAACCCAGGACCTCCAGGGTCCATACTTACTCAAAACATTTAATTAATATGTATACTTTGTAATGAGACCATATATTCAGAGTAATTTATAAATATATTCCTTTCTCTTATTATTTATATATTTTTTTAATTATACTCATTCTGAATTTTTTGATAATTTCCATTATCAAAAAATCTTTTGTCAACATAAGATCATAAACATTAAATGAAAGACCTATAACTAATATTGATTCAACAGTTTTCTCTTCCTTTCTGTTACCATTACTTGGATTGTCAGAAAATATAAAAACAAGCTTTTTCACAATTAATTCATCAAAAACTTTTAACTGTGTGCTCTTCTGAATGATTTTGTGGACATTTCTGATTATAACCATTATTGCCATTTTTATTTTCTGTGATACATTAAAAATTATTATTAAAAGTATAAATAAGTTTTTTTTTTCTTAATGTTACAACCTAAAAATAATACAATAAATTGACAAAATTTAAAAGTACACTTATTTATATATTCTAATGGGTATTATTTATAATTCAAAATGTGGTATGTGCAGATCAATATATTATATCTTTGATTAACAAAAATGTTTTTCATAAATTTACCAAATGATGTGGAACTAAACAGTATTTTAAAAAAAGTATTTTATTTTTTGAAGTCCAAACCAAATTCTTGATGAATGTTCCAACTGCCATCATAAAGCCTTCTGTTGTGCATGGATAGCTTTTCATTATTTACAGAATTGTTGTTGGCATTTTTGCTTATAATAAACTCAACCATATAAAATTAGTTTAAAAAACTAATAACAATATAAATATTGCGTACAAAATACACTCGGTGTGAAAGTTTTGAATAAACATAATGTTCTAAAGCAAGAAAACTAAACACTGCCTGAGTACAATTTATTCTGCTTTAGATGACCAGGATATCAATTTCAAACAATAATACAAAGAGAATAATATTGATATACATTCAATGTTTGATGGCCAATAAAATTACAAATGTAATTAAGTGAAAAAATTATACTATAGATGTAAATAACATAATTTGTTCTCAGCATAAGGAATGCTTTTTTTTAAAAAAAAAAAAAACCTGCTAAGTAAATCAATCAGTGAATTTTGACATAATTAATTGCAAATTAATTTATGCATGACATGTACAATCAAGTTATTATAAAACTTGAGTTTTGGCATGAAAATACACCATTGGTTGGATTCCTTAAATCTTTAAATGTTTATCTTTTAATTTTTTATTTTGTAGACTTAGAAATTTTATTAAATATTATCTAATCAAGAAAATATTCCTTTGTTGATCTTTCTCTCATAGATTTTTTAAATTGAAGATTTTACTAATAATATGAATGTAATTTGATGATAAATATGACACAGAAGGCAAATTAAATGACAATTCTGTACAAGAACCTTGTATTTTCATAATTAATATTATCCCACTCAATTTAGGGATAAAATATTCTTAATTCACAATTTGTTTTATTTTCAATCTTAACACTAAATTTTAGAAAAATAATCTCAATGAATCTATTAAGTCATATATGAATAGTCATCACCCTAAATACCTGTTTGACCTAATCATTGCTGACTGTACAAAGCTTAGACAGCACTTGAAGATATATCATCCAATATGATTACAGCAGTAGTGGTCAGTTCCTTTTATATTAAAAGAATACATGTTAGAAAGTCAGCCTTGCTTAAGAAAGATTCTCAAGCACCTAGGAATTGTGTGCCAAATGTTATTGCAGGAAGTCTAACGTCCAGCCTATCAATTCACAATTGGTTTACAATAATAAACAGATTTTAATTACTGAAATAATTTATCCCCATTATATTTGACTAATTACAAATTTTATATAATTTTATTATTTCATATTTGAATCAATGGATCAGACAGATTAATGGTTAATGGTATTCATGTAGTATATGTATAATTCATTTTATGATCTGCATGCACTAAAAGAATCAGATTTAAAGAAAACAGCCACTATTGGCTTTACTCATATAGCCCTTAAAAATATCAAAAAACCAAATTAAAATATGACAACTTAAATATGCAGAAATATGGACCTGAAGGTGATTTTGATCATCATTAATGAAGGAGCTGTAGTTTTAAAAAGATTTTAAAAAGCCAAGAAAATTATATATGTAGAATATAGTTGTATTAAAGTTTAACCTAATTTAATCATGCTAATAAATGACTAAAATATTAATAGAATGAGGTCAAATCAACTGGCAACAGGATCAAATTTTGAAGTTCTCCAATCCGTAGTTAATTTTTACCTGATATATATATCACATAAAACTGATATAAAAGTTTGTCACTATGGTAAAGCCATAGGATTCAATTCTTGGGTCTTTGTTGTTCAAGATCATGGTGTTCAGTGAATTTATAGAATTCCCAGTGTTTGAGAGCAATACTCTCCAAGCTTGTTGCTAATGCTTAAGGTTTGCAATCAAGATGCAACTCACAACTTCAGTTTGAGAATAGAGCATTAATAGCTTTAGCTATCATATATGGTTATGACCACAGAATTTAAACACATCCATGTCTATAAAAGAATATATTTCTGCAAGGTATAGAAACATTTAGTTTCATTTACAACCTCTTCGTTGAATTACAGTTACTAGAGGTAGAGTCTACAAGTACTTTGTTATGCTCAACAAAAATAAACTGTTATTTATTAATTACATTAAGTAAGTAAATGCACTGATTGAGAAATAAAGCAGTCTCCAGATAGTGCATAAGGGAATCTTTGAGATTTTTTGTCCAACAAGCATATAGCGAGGGCTTAAGGGTGGATTTGTCAGAGATTTTATTTTAAATTTATTTAATTTTCAACATATTACACTTATTGTTATCATTATTATCTTTAAGTTCTATTTGTAGGAAATTAATACCACTTTAGGAATGGCTTTTCAAGGAGGTTTAATGGTAAATATATGAACTGCTGTATGAGAATTCTAAGCATAAGATGGAAATATTTGAAAGGATTTCAAGGTTGGTTAAATATTACCCAGGGAGGTGCAGCAGTAGCTAAACCTCCAAAATTCAGTCAGATTGTCTTGAAGAAGAAGATTCATTTCATACTTTGGAAGTACAACAAAATGGGTAGAGCACTTTGGATAAAGAAAGGTCCATAATTGAAGCCAGCTGGCACTGGCTTCTAAAGTTTATGACGAGTTCTGAGAAAAAATTCCTCATGCTCTCCCCAATCATAGAAATTTCATTCAGTATTTTAAAAGTCTGACCAGCTGATGGGGTATTAAGACTGTTTCACTGAGGAGCTTTAAACTTGGAGGGAAACTGACCTTTCATTAACATGTACACATTTAGTTGTAGATCCCGTGTTGAACTGTATGGAGAGAAGTTCTCTTAAGGTGGTGACTTTAAACCTTCATCATTAAGTCAGTTTTATCTGAACTTTGTAAACTCATTCATATAAAATGAAAACAGAAGTGTCGAACAGGTATAAGCAAAGAAATCAAGAAATGGCTAGAGTTACGATTAAGTAGTTGCTACCCAACCAAGTCTAATAAGCTAGCTAATGAGAAGAATTGTTTTTTACATTATGTTAGTTAAGTTAAATTAATTTAGATTCTAAATAAGAAAAGTAATTATTGCTGGACAAGATCACAAGAGCATGATTAGATTTGTATCTGATTAATCATTACCACTTTCTGAATATTTTATCTTATAACAAAATTTTATTTATTATAATTAATTTTTTGGTAATAATTTTGTATTTTTTCCTAGGAACAGATTTAGATTAACATTCTATTAAACAGCCCATAGAGGAGTTTATAAGAGGCAATTTAGTAAATATAGCTCTTTCTTTTGCTCTTCTCTATAAAAAATCTCTTCATTTCTTTGTCTAAGAAACCAATATTATACATCTTTTGATCTTTTGTTGACTTTATTTAATCTCTTTAATACCTTGATGCTTCAGCCTATTGAAATGTGTTTTATATTTCTTAATTACATATAATAAGCGTGTCAGTTCAATTGTATTTGCTTATCTAATTTAATTACATATCACCCCAGGAAGGAACAAATATTTCACAGGAAATTCATGTCATATTTAATCTTGTAGGATTTATATTACCTGTGAACATAATTGAGTTGAAAATTTAGTAAATTAGATTAATAACTGTTTTATTAAAGCAGGTGAAACAATAATGTTATGTTATAAATGTCTAATAAGTATGTAATTATATGTATTTAATGTAAATATTTGATAGTAATAATTACTTTAAGAAGGTAATACAGCTTATTGTCATTTACATATGTTTGTTTATAAGCATGATTGGATTGTGTACTTTATTACCTTCTTTCTGTCTGCACTCTTTTATGTTAAAATAATCACAAACATTGTGATTTCTCTTACTGTGATACTTTGTGTGTGTTTTTCCTTTTCATTAATTTAATACAGCAAATGTTTTCTGCATGTTATATTTGGTGTTATATACGTGTATTATTTCTAATTATACATTTACCAAATTATGTATTTCAGTTGACTTTAAAAATGTTTACCTGTTATTTTTTATTCTCGTCTTATTTATTATACTATATTGTAAATTAATTAGTTATATAATTTTTGCCTTCATTTGCAGTTACATTATTCACGCTAAGAAATTAGATTAATAAAACTGAATTGCCCATTACATAAAGTGAATACTGGTTACTTCAACTCTTACTTACAAGAAAAGTTAATACTTAACTTCTGAGTGTAAGTTAAGAGGGAGACGTGTCTACAAAAGTCATTACAAATTTGTTGTTTGTCTTCTTTGATATATTATAGGATATGTTTTAGTTCATCTACATTAAAAAGATAATGTAATTTAGCATCTTTATGATTCTTGTCTTTAAAATATTCTTTCTTTAAATATATTAGCACATCGAAATCAGAATTAACTGGAGGTGAGTATGAATTCAATAAAAAGGATTGGAACTATATTTTCTATTAATTAATTAATGTTTTCATTGTTAATTAAAAATATGTCTGTATTACTCAAGAATTATTATTTTTATTTAGTATTAAAGGAAAAATTGTTTATTTTTAACATAAAGTTTTATTATTAGAAAAATTATTTATCAAAATTATTTACTATGCTGTATTATTAATTGAAGTAACATCTGGTAAAGCATTGTCTTTCTTGATGTGATTGAGTAATCAAAGAAATATGACATTTTAATTAACATCACTTAGAATGCTTAAAAAAAGTTTTTTTTTTAAAGGTACAAAGAAAGTAAAAAAAATACACATATACAATCTGTTCAAAAAATAACTGAACTTTATTTTTTTTTTAATTTTTATTATTAATTTTACAGATTATTAGTCCTCGTCCCCTTCAAAGTACTCCCCTCCCCTATTTACACACTTCCCAGCAGGGTAGTGATTACAAAAATCACTACTAACACTTGAACATTGCACTCAAATAATAATAACACAAAAACTAACAAGATATCATCAATCCAAGAACATGGTTATAGAGAAGGTTATGCGGAACACAATACTGCCAACCGCACATCACTGAATATTTCCATTGTTATATTAAGAATGTTCAGTTATTTTCTGAATAGACATTGTACTTCAACATCAAAACTTTTTTGAGTTTACATAGAGTATTAATTATATTATGTACTTATTTAAACAGGATTATGATATCATAATTCTATATAAGATTTATGTCTTAATAACTTAATTTTTATGTTATTTATTTCTACACATAAATATAATAAATGAAACACCATAAAGAAATGAACAATAAGAAACATTTAGGTGCAAAGTAACTGCTATTATTCGTACATTTCGGATTCTAAGCTAGGTCTTCAATCAAATAATACTGTTATTTCAATTAAATATGTTGTATTGAGTTTGTTCTAATAGGTTCTCCCCAGAAAATTGAGTAAATGATATTGATTTAAAAATCTGTTAAATCTTTAAAATATAACATATATATGATGAAATTGGAGTTATGTTTAGGAAAATAGTGAACCCCCTCTTTTTACTTAGAAATTGTAATTGATTTTAATAATTTCCAATATTATTGTTGACTGTAATATTTTTATTGTACTGTATTGGCTTTATCAGTTTAAAATATTGTTGGCTTTATCAGTTTATAAAAGAGGATAGTACTGCATTCTCCCTTATTTCCTATGAACTAACTCTCCTATACCTATCTTATCATATATCCTTATGTCAAAAATTCAGTGACATAATGATAGATTTTTGTCTAAATTATTTAATTTGGACTCAAGCTTTACAGTTTATTCAACATTAACATGTTGACTGTAGATTATACACGGTCATTTTAGTCTACTACGGGGAAGTTACATCAAATTGTGTTGTTCTAATAATACTACTTAACTATATATGTATATACTACTTATAGGATCAGCTATTCATTCTAAAGAACTCTTCTCAGTATATATCTAGATGGTTGTAAGTTGGATTTTAAACTTTTGCCCACTTAAAAAGAAATCTATATGTAGGAAAACATTAATTAAGACCTTCAGTCAACAAGTTAAAGTAGATTATAAATTAAAGTGATAATGGAACCATTGAATGACTTAAATGTCCAACAATCTTATACTTCTTATACTTTGTATATTTGTCTTATCTCAAACTGTTGCTGGCTTTCCTCTTATCTATAATACTTATTCTTTTCATTACTCAATTTATCTATTAGTAAAAATATTCAACACACAATATGGAAAAACATTTTTAGTACTGTTTACCTAGATGTACATACATTTATTTGTTGGAGGGATATATAAAAAATTTGCTATTAAACAAATTAATTAAGGTATTAGGAAAAATCTATTTATGTATGATTTGTTTAAATATTTTTAGGCCAGTACAATCTAAGAAAATAAGAACTAATTTTGCCCAAAAAATTTTTTATAAATAAAGTAGAATGGTTTTTTATTTGGTAAAATTAATCCACAAATTAAAGGATCTATCCAGTGAAGAGTTACAAGGTACGTTAGGTATGTTATCAAATTTTACAGCCAAGAGGTTACAAGAAGAGTATTGGGGGTTGGCATCATATCCAGCTGTCAGCTATTTGTAATAAAAGAAAGAAAAAACTAATAAATGTAATTAGCCTGGTCTACATAAATACTATCATGTTCAAATTATTACAAACTTTTATATTTTTCTTGATTATTTTATTTAGGTGTTATATTCAAAGAATCTAGAAAAGGTTTTTGGCTTTTACCGATTTCTATTCTATTCTACTTTATTTTTACGTTGTTTTTAATTTATATGTATTTTTTGGTAGTAAATAAAAAATTTATATATTGTAAAAATGTAAAATTTTTTTTGATACACATGTGATTTTTGTTTTTTTTTGTGAATTGACATTTTTTTACAGATCATCAATTTTATCATAAATGGGCTCTATTAACGGATCCAGATGATATTGCTGGTGGTCCTAAAGGTTACCTTAAATGTGATATAAGTGTTATTGGCAAGGGTGATGCTGTTAAAGTGCCTCCAAAAAGTGAAAAAGATGAAGATGATATTGAAGCGTAAGCGTTAAACTTCTTATATAAACTTAATATAAAAATTAACCATTTTTATCGTTGGTAAATGAAATCCAATATATTAAAAGTTTTCTGTAGCACTATTTTTTTTTAATGAAAGCTCTCCTGCTAGTTTCTTTTTCCTAATTTTTTTTCATAAAAGAAGAAAAAAAAATATATAAAAGAATATATATATATATATAGATTAAAGAATATATATAAATATATAGAGAGAGAGAGAGACATAGAGTGGAAGGTATGGTAGTTCAAAGGGACAAAATGGAACTCCTGCAGCATTCGCCTGAAAGAATTAAACTGAAGAAAGCTAGTCAACTCAAAAAAGACATTGATCAAAACATAATTATAAAATACAAAATTAACTAAAAAGTGAAATTAATTATATCTGTATTTACAAATAAAAATAAAAATTATCATTTAATTATCTGACAATAATAAATAAATAAAATGAATTCAAAATAAAATAACAATTCTAAATTGATAAATATTTGAATATGAATTTAAGTTAACATTGGAATTCAGATTTGTCAAATTATTTTTTTTTTTTTAATTTAGTTTTCATAAATTTAATTTTAATGGAATTTAGTATAATAAATGTGAAGATGATGAAAGATATGCATACAAGTAACTAGTAGAATTTTCATGAAGAGATTTTCAGATCATATGAGAGTAATTTAAACTGATAATGACTCTTGTAAACAACTTTAAAAATGTAATGATCAAATTGAAAAGTAAATTGGAAATTGATATAATATCTCACATTAAAAAACTCAAATATTTAGAAAAATATTACATTTATAAATACAAAAATGAATAAGATTTCTGTTTGGAATTGATACGACTGAAATTCATTAAAAAAAATAATATTTAAACATCAAATTTAACTTATTCCATGTCTTACTCTATGTTTAACTTACTCTATGTCTTGAGTGATATGTACATGATGTTGTAAAAGTATAGCATAGTTTTTGTATGCCTTTCAACTAAAAAATAAATCATAAGGCTTGTTTGTAAATATCCAGTAAAATACTACAGTATTATCTTGTAAAAAATATATTTTGAAAACATTGTTTTTGAAAACAATATCAGTTACAGTAATTCTTTTCTTTAGCAAGTGAATAATTTTATATGATTTTTTTTTTTCTAATTTATCACAGTAATCTATTGCTACCTGATGGAGTTCCTGTTGAGAGACAACGAGCCCGATTCATAGTTAGAATATATAGAGCAGATGGTCTACCTAAAATGAATTCAACTATAATGGCTAATGTTAAAAAAGCCTTTACAGGTGAAGTTAAGGATCTTGTCGACCCTTATATTCAAGTTTCATTCGCTGGACTTACGGTAATAAATACATCTTTTTAACGATAGTTCTATTACATATTTTCAGAAACATGAAATAATGTATTGATATAATTAGTATTTGAAGATTTTTCTTAATAATTTATTCAGAAGGCTAAAATAAATATTTCATCCAGATTAGTAGATAATTATACATTTTATAAATTGACTTGGATATGTAATTTGTGGGTAAGTAATAAAGAGAAAGAAAGTCAGTTAATCAAATCATTGGCAATGACATTTATTTTAATATAATGCAAAAATAATATCAGGATTTTATCCACTATTCTGCCAAACCTCACATTTTCTTTCTAAACTTCATAAACTTCCTAAACTTTGTTCACTTTTTTTTTAACCTAAGTAATATTATTCTGAGTTTAAATTTCTGCAAATTTAACAATATTATTATTTTTAATCTGATACATTTCAAGAAAAATCCAAAATGATATTAAAAGAAAAAATATTTCCAATAAGTATCATGATTATATAATATTGGGTCTAAACTTAATTTTAAAGGATTTTTTTTTTTAATTAATGTTTATTTTGAAAGAAAGAGATAAGTACATGTTATTCAAAGTATTGTCTATTGTTAGCTACAACTTTTTCTCATCTTTCTGATAAAAGAAGTATTCCTCATGAAAGAACAAGTTATCTTTTTAGGCTGTCTATGAAAAAGATAAAGTAAAGATAAAAATTTTTATACAGATTTGAATATTAGATCATGGATACCGGTGTTCTTCGGTGGTTGGGTTTCAATTAATCACATTTCTCAGGAGTGGTTGACCTGAGATTGTACAAGACTAAACTTCATTAACCTTCATACACATCATCCTCACTCATCCTCTGAAGTAATACCTTACAGTAGTTCCGGAGGTTAAACAGATAAATATATATATATATAGAGAGAGAGAGAGAAACTGTCCATGAATCAAGCTATTTTTTCTTTTAAAGAAGTGAAGAACTGAAGTGCTGGTCAGACAAATGATTCTACATGAATTAAAACAAGTGGAAATCAGAAGAAGCAATGTCTAGTGAATACAGCAGATGGAATGGAACATCCCATCCAAATAGTGTTTCCTTCACCAGTTTAGCAACATGTGACCAAGCCATTGATAGGTTGGAAAATCAGTCCGTTGTATCTTTGGGCATATTTTGATCATTTCTCTTTTAATTTTAAGCTTAACTGCCAGTTAAACTTAGAATTAATAGTTGTTGTTAATAACAGTAACCAATAATGGTTTTATCAAAATTTGCAATCTCATAATAGACAAGCCCTTGTGATCCCACCAAATACAAATCAGTAGTTTAAACAAAGGATATTTGTCTTTGTTGTTGATTTTGGCCATGGTTGGCCTGCTTTTGCACCATGATTTTTACGCTTGGGATTATTGTAATGTATCTATTTTTCATCATTAGTGATGATATGACTTTCCTTCTTTGCACTGAAACAGCCATTCATATGTGAGAAAATGTCTTTCAGCATCCTTTGGTTGAATTCATATGCATCCAACTTCATTGTCTTGCTTTTGAATTATTCCCATAACTTCAGAATTTTAGAGATGACCAATTCAGTCACATTTAACACTTCTGCCAATTCTTTAAGCATCTGACATTGGCATTGATCTTCATCCACCAACATCTCCAGTTCTTCATCTTCAAATCTTCAAACTTTTTCAGTTAGCTAAGGCACATTTTGTCTTAAAATCAGAATCTACAGTTTTCAGTCATCTAAACCAGTACTCATAAGTCAAAATCGATGGAGCAGATGAACATTCGGGCAGCAAATGAAAACTTTCAGCTGCCGATTTCTTCTACTGGAAACAAAAAAGTTACACTTCCTGCAAATTGCATTTGCCAAAAAACTTGATATATTCAATGTAATAAAAACATACGTTGTTTACACTTTGACAAATGACACATACTAATTCATAAAGCCTAAATACAGAGCTTCTATATGCAGTGGGCTTCATTATGAACTAAAACCATAAGGTGTTAATAAGCAATCTCTTGTAAATCCTTTAAAATTAAGTTTAATACAAAATAATAAAAAAACCATGAAATTACAAAAAATAATCATCCCTTTCAACCTGGTTCCATTGCACACCTGGAATTTCTCAGTGACTATAATCTTGAAAAGAGATATAAGGTCCTGAGGACTGAAACCAGTTTAATAAACTTAAATATACGTGTACGAGTATATCACCTTGAGCTGAACAAATTTTATGTATAACAGGTATTTTTCTTCTTTAGTCAAAACATTTTCATCTGCACACTGTAAACCTTCATCA
>JAAAKQ030346922.1:0-26087 GCA_010016005.3 Zanna intricata
AATAATTATTTAATGTATGTAGTAAATGTAATTAAGTAATGAATTAGTATAATTATATATTAATTAATAAATGCACATTGTCTGTTTTCATTTCATTTTCCCCCTTCAGCCGCACTTTTTGTTAGTCTCTGTAACAAAAAAACTAGACGTGGTATGGGGTTTTCATTGTCATTTTTGGATTAAGAAATAAAAATTACATATGAATAAGTATAAGTAATTCATGTTACAGAAAAAAAATTTTTTTTGTAGACCAGTGTTATTAGATAATTTTACAATAGTATTAATTTTACTGGAAACAGTTGAGGAATGATCAACTATGAACTTATTTGCTTAAAAAAAGCTTTCTTTATCCAGTTTTCAAAAAATTTGGAATATTGCTTTTTATTTAGTTGCCAAATCCAGGTTAGAAACACTGTAAAATATTATACAATCAAATACTGGTACAATATTTCACTAATGCAGTACACAGCGCAGAAAAATTGAAAGCTTCATTCAAGCACAGTTTAATAAATCAAGTAAAATAACTTTTTTTTCAAGATGGATAAATTTTCCTTCTTTATGTACATACATAGTTTTGGCTGAAAATGTGATTCACAGAAATAAAAATTCAGTAATTTTTAAAGAAAACAGAACTGGCAATTTTCAAAAAAATCATTTGGAAAAGTGGTGTCTATGAAAAATATTAACTAATTAAATTACAAATAAAAAAAAAAGTAACTGATTATGTAACACTAAGGAATGACATATATTAAAATAAAATATGAAAGGATCTGGTCAAACTGGAAATAAACTAACATTACAGGTATTTCTTACCTTAAAACTTGAGTAAATGTGTAATCATCTTCCTTCATTGCCATCTGATATCTTATAACACTTTCTCTAGCAGCTATTGGAGTTGTTCCCTTTGCTATACTCTGCCGAGGTACTGCAATTTCTGGGCTGTCCAGCAGCAACTAGAGAAAGAAAAATACATATTTTCAATATATGATGTCTTTCACTATGTGTTAATATCAAGAATGTCTCATTAGCAATAATAATTATTTTACATCATATTTGCAAAGTTATAAAGAAAAGGTAATTCTATAAATCTTAGAATGTATCCTATTTAAACCCTATTATTAATAATAATAATAATCATATTTAAAAAAAAAAGATAAGAAGATAAGTCTTCCTTGGAGTTACTTATTCTTTTCTATAATTTATTTTTTCCATAAAGAAACATACCATTTTGAAATTAATTTCAGTAATTGCTACTGCTGATTGTTACTACTAAAACCAACTTTAATAACAAGAAAAATAAACTTACTGTAGGTTCAAATAAAATTACGTCAGGCTAATTAAGAAATACTAAAGAAAGGATGTGTTGATGTCTATAATAATGAAAACCAAAAGAAAAACATACTTTTGTGTTAAACTGAAAAAAAAACTATGTAAGAATGACAACAAAATTGTAATACTTTCCTGGCATTGGTAATTTATCTAAATAGTGGAAAAGGTAATGAATTACAAATAAAATAAATTACGTAAGATTTTTTTTTTTTTTTGGGGGGTAATCTATGATGAAGTTTATTCTAAAATTATCATTATATGTTTCAAAATTCAAAGAATTAGTATTTTTTATTTTTTTCTGTTCCCCAATTCCAGCACCACTTCCAAGAAAATATTTTGATTTTTCTACAATTACTATATTAAATGGAAAAAAAGTAAAAAAGAAACTTTCACTGAAAAATTTATAACCAATAAAACTTTACCTAAGGTGAAAGAAACTAAAAAAAAAAAATTCCCTGAAAAATTTACTACCAATAAAAAGTTACCTAAGATTCTTAGGTTACTTCAACTTTTTTATTTTCTTAAATAAACTAAAAAAAGTTTTAAAAAATTCAACAAAATCAATATTTTTAAACTCTGATCGGCTCCCCTACCCACAATATTATCCCCAAAGTAATTTTTTTGGGTGTAACTTATACTATAACTATGAATAGGAAGAAAACAATTGGTTAAAATAAACACAACAAATAAAGATAGTTTCTTCTTTATTTTTGTTGGAGGGAGAATTTTGGGGCAAAATTATTTTTTTAAATAATAATAAATATAGCTTAATATAAAGTGGGGTTATGTTTGCAATATTTTGAAAAAATTGACCCCCAAAAAAACTATCTACCTCCTGGAGATATTGACCTCAAAATTTTACCAACAAACTGCCCCATATATATCGTATGAGTCTCTGTACAAAATTTCATCAAAATCAGTTTATCAAGTCAAAAGGTATTAAGCTCAAACACCCCTACAGAGTACATACGTACTATAAACATTAAATCCACTTTATTTGTGTTTTTGGAGTCCCTGGGTCATGAAATATCAAGGCAAAATATCTCACACTGCATTTTTTGACTGTTACCACACTTTCTTCTTGAAGCAGAACTTTAGAACTATGATGCTTTGAAAGTTTATTAAGAAAAAACATGCAAGTCACCAATTCAAATATATCAACTGCATCATTAATTAAAATAAATCAAGTATGTGAAAAAGAATACAAATAAAAAAAAAAAATAATACAAATCATCAAATGCATATAACATTTTGATAGTAAATATATGTATATGTATATATATATATATATATATATATATATATATATATATTTCCAACTGCATTTCAACACTAAAATCAAACAAGCTGCATTAATAGATCAGGTTCTATTTCTATTTTTTCATTCATTTCTTAGTTTTCTAATATAATTTTATAATACATTTATACAGGCCAAGAATAAAATTAAAAAAGGCAAACGCTACAATTTACAAATCAGTGAATCTTATATCAGTGAATTTTAAGGCTTTACATGTAGTTTATTCTCTTAGTTAACTTTTAATTTCAATGCACTTTTCTAGAGTACAACTACAATAATTACTGACTGTTACTGATAAGTAGGAAAAAAAATTAATTAAATAAATAAAGAAAAAAGAATTAGATGCATAATAAATATGAATTAGATGAAATAAATATTATCAGTAAACATTAAATCATACAATCCCTTCTATCACAAATACGAAGACAAAACTTACAGCAAAAATGTTAACTTTAAAAGACCTTCACAATTAAAAATTTACACTTTACAAAACTTATCAAGTATTTATCATTATATTAAAATAGAGTAAAAAAATTACTATGTACGAGTACAATCTTAAAAACAAAACATATAATGATCATTTAAACTCATAACAATAATGTGCAATATTTTACTATGAGTAAAATAGTGGTATATTAAACAGCTTCTTTATTTCCTAAAATGAATTTAACAAAAATTTTAATGTTCAAAAAAATGTATTGATAAATTATTTAAACATGCCCTAAATAAAAACATAAAGAGATAAGTCACAAAAACTAAAATATCATTCCTAACATGGTTTAACATGAATAACATGGTTTCTATTAATTGTATTTTATTTCACCAGTGCAGACTCTATATTTTCTATAATACACTATTGAGAAGCAAATGATCATGATTGTAATTCATTTCAATTCTTGACTTTAATATAATATTTTAACCTCCTGATGATGGTTTGAAAATCCGAAAGATCTAGAGAGCATATATTTCATTTGCGGTTAAGATGGATTTATCACTTTTTAATTATTTTCTAAAGTATATCATGGAAACTATTTTAAGAAATTTATATCAAATTCATTATTGTTGTGTGCAATCTTCATTTTCAAACAATTATTAAAAATTTTCCTCCATTTCAGACAACACTAAATGAGATAATCACTTGATTTTGACTTGCAAATACTCTTTAAATAAATATCTAAAAACCACTTTAAGGTTTTTGAACTTTAATATTTTTTTTAGTGGTGAAAATAAATTATTTTTTTACATTTTTGTCGTTTTACATTACTGCTACTGAATCAATCTAAATTATATATGTTTAAATTTTTATACATAAAATATGAATATGGTTATTAAAATTGAATCTGCTTAATACTTTTTTTTGCTTAAGCTATTACTGGCTTTCAAATAAGCTTTAAAGAAAGAAAATTTGTCCTGAAAAATTGCTGGAAACTTAAAAACATCAAGAAAATGTAAACACAAGAAGGGAAGCTTGTCAGAAATTCACCAAGGCAATTCAATATTGAACATTAGTGGCATCAGAGAAAAGTTTGAAGGAATGAAACTGTTCATGAGATCCACAGGCAACATTTTAAAATTCCATAGGCATTCACCACAGTAGCAAGAAAAGAATAATGCTGGAAACCCTTCTCAAATTCCAAGAAAATCTATATGACAAATACAGCAATGAGACAGGAATCCCAAAATCAAGCGTTAATTACATTCTCAAGGGATTCAATTGGAAGAGTTACATGTCAACATTAACTCATGCTCTCAACAAAGATGATGCTGATTAGAGTTGAATTTTGTGAATCATACCTGAAAAAATGTGCGGTTTGTTTCCAAACAAGATTGTCTGGAGCAATGAGGACACCTTAGATTTAAATGGTCTAATCTGCACAACTGCACTATGTGAGCTTCATTACATCTGTATTTTGCTTAGTTTTCAAAGCAACATACTGAATTACTAAGGTTACAGTATGCGAGAGAAATCAGCAGTGGGAATTCTAGGAACATTCTCTTTTGACAAAACTGTCAGTGTGATGTTTACATTCACTTTGCAGGAATCTGTCAATCCATGTATTGAAGAAATGTTTGTTTGGTGATGAAAAGATTTACTTTCAGCAAGATAGCATCTTCCAACCATCATTGTGATATAAGGGCTTAAGTCAATGCAACTCATCTAACATAAGAATTAGAAGTAGAAAGTAGCATCGGATTTCTATGCATCACCTCCAGATTATAGAATTTTTTTTATATGGGTATAATTCAAAGAAAACATTTACAGTTCAAGAACCAACAACAATGTCAATAAGTTAATGAGTTGAAGGAAAAAATTGAAAGAAGATTTCTTGCAATTCCAATGAAATGATTTGAAACATTTGCATATCTGCTGGCCTATGTGCACATCTGTCTGAAAAAATAACAATTAGTTAAAACATTAACAAGAAGGATCCCATTTGAATGGGATTTTAAGAAGCTTATTTTCTTTTATCAAAAATAATTTAACTTATAAGTTTAACACCTACATTAACAAACCAAGCAATTACTATAATTCAAAATACAAGAAAATTTTTTGGGGGACCACTGGATAGCAGATGTATAATAAAAAATTTTAAAAAAGTTGGCAAAATCTATCTTATTTCTAGAAAGACTTTTTAAAAGAACTCAGGTCTAAGAATAGAAAAAAATGAATTTTCTGACTCATCAGGTGGTAAAAAATGTAAAGTAATGAATGTAGCTTTATGTATGACAATGCTTGCTCTTTTTTCAAAATCATTAGCTTTCACTTTTGAATATTGCTAAATTTTCCTAGATCAATTGATATCTCATTTATCTATCATTAAAAAAATTAAAACTAAAGAAGAATGTGATAATCTTTCAAACAACCCACTGTCGTAAGACATTTCAAAAATTTTAAATTTCAAGGTTAATTTAAAATTATATTCAAGATGAAAAATAAATAATTCAAACATACTTTTTAGTAGTTTTTGTTCATGGTAATAAATTTAGGTTCAGTTTGAAATAATAATATATATCTCTGAAAATACAGGATTTGAAAATACAGGTTTTTCATAATTAATATTGAATTTTAATGCTATATAGTATTTCTCAAATTTCACATTCACTGATTAATTTTATACATGAAATGAAAGAGACATTCAATCAGTTTTAACTGTGCACAAGCTCGTAAACTGTTTCCTGTACTTTTTGCTTGAAAGAAAAGATGGTGACCTTCCAACAGAAAGCATTATGTGTTCTGTAGTTTGTAAAGTGTGAATTTGTAATTACTGTTCAATGTGCATTCTGTTTGAAGTTTCTTTGTGATCACCCGAGTGACAATAACATTTGTAAATGGTATAAGTAATTTAAAACCACTGGTTGTATTTATATGGGGAAGAGTACAGGATGACCAACTGTGACTGAAGACAATGTTGAATGAGTAAGATAGTCTTTTGTGCATAGTCCTAGGATATCTTTCTTCAACTGCAATACAAACCATAGCCTTTATTTGGCAACAAGATGGTAAGCCTCCTCACTGGCATAACGCTGTGTGTGATTGGTTGAATGAAATTCTCTTAACCGTTGGTTTGGTCACCTAGGACCAGATGATAGGGCTTGTTTGCTGTGACCTCAACATTCGCCCGATCTGAACCCATGTGACTATTTTTTTTTTTGGAAGTTTATAAAGGATCAAGTGTATGTGCCACTATTACCAGCTGACCTTCCTGACTTAAAACACAGTATTGAAGCAGCTGTCGCATCAATTACTCCAGACTTGCTGATTAAAGTATAGGATGAACTCTCCTATCAACTGGAAATGTCCCATGTGACGAATGGTGCTCACACTGAACACCTATAGGAAAAACTTGTTTTGAGTTGCTGTTGCATATCATGTTTAATTTATCAATGTAAGTAAAACTTAATAAATATTACATAATTTTAAAACCTCAGTTTGAAACAGCCTATTCATTTTGAAATACACAGTATTTTGCCATTTTCAGACTTTTGAGAAACCCGGAATAATTCATAGAAAATATGAACAGTGCAATTTATAGTTACAGTACATAATGCTCAATGTGTGCACGTTTATATTATCATATTAAGACTAAGGTTTCATTTGCTCCTTTTTTATTAAAAGGAGGAACATTAAATTTTATTATTAAATTTTTAAATTCTCACTTTTTTTGATGCTATCTAAAGTCTCATTTTTTGTAACTGTTTATAAATTCTCATGTTTTTTATTACTCTTATTATTTAAATATGTCTAATGCCCTATTTTTAGTCAGTCTGGTCCACCCTCCAAAGACTCAACTTGTGTTTGCTACAAATAATAATTAACTGATATAATAATGATATTTTTATGGAATACAAGTTCAAGGTACAATAAAAATAATTTTTTCTTAAAAAAATAAATAAAGACTTTCATTTATTTGATTGAAGCAGCAAATAATAAAATATTTAGAATAATTAAACCAAACTGAAGTACTGAACCAAGGTGCCATATTATTCAAAATTTTTGGTCTTCCAGAACCACAGTTATAAGCTGTAATTTTCAAGAATCTTAATGTTCAACAAATTACTACATTAATACGGCTCACAGCAATTTGATCCAAAACATCATTTACGTAATATATTTTTTAATTTATTATTACATTTGATTTTCATTGTTTACATTTATGTAATAACATCTAATTAATTTCACTGTTAATTTAAGTTATTACTATTATTATGAATAGGGAACAATTAATTAGACAAAGAGGATTAGTAAAGGCTGCTATAATTAGGACTGGCACATTTTCTCAAAATTATGATCCTTCACAAGGTGATATTCCCACCTTACAAATTAAAATAAGGAATCTTCTTGAGTTATGAAGCAATATAACACCATTCAATCAGAAATTGGATTGGAATATTCTGATGAGATTTTAGCTTTGGATCGTATGCAAGTCAAAGAAGACTTGTGTACTGTAGATTCCAAATTACAACATTAAATAAATAATTGTAAGAAGTAATCTAATCAAGAATTTAGTTCAAATACAACATTTAAACAAACATAACAACCCATTAATATACCTTTATTTAGAGGTAATGTGTTAAGTGGCAATAATATTTTAATATATTTACTGATAAGTACATAATAGAGATGATTTATCTAATATCACAAAATTACACTATTTACATTCTTTCTCTTTGAAGGATGAAGCCTTAGCTATCATTAAAAATCTGTCAATAATAAATGAAAATTATATTAATGCTCTAGAATTATTAAAAAACATGATTTGATAATAAATATATAATTTTTCCAATTCATAATGCTGAGAACATTTTAAGATCAGATTCTATAAAAAGAGAATCCGTAGATACTTTAACCAGATTTATTAATGAAATTTCCTCATAGGTGAATTCGCTTGAATCAATGCAACTTCTTGTAAACACATATGAATTTATTGTCATCCAATTTCTAACATGAAAATTGGACTACAGTACCTCAATATTACGGAAGGAAAAGTTGTCAAATCAAAGGTTTCCCACCTTTAAAGACTTTATTGAATTTTTTAATTCCAGATGAAAACTTTTAGAAAATTTTAATGCATTCACTTCAAACATGCAAGTAGAGACAAGAAAACAAAACAAAAGGACAGTGTTATAATTCAACCAAATCTTTTAACAAACACTTTACATTAAATCGTAACAAGCAATTTAAAGGAAATAATGCCAGTTTTTATTCAAAATTTAAGTCTAAGCAATGTTTATTTTGTAATTCAAACAATTATTTACAGCAATGTAAAGAATTTTTTAATTTTTCCATCAATGTATGCAGAGACTTTTTGAAGCATAATAATTGTTGTTTTATTTGTTTAAATAAAGGTCATTCTATTATTGAGTGTTACCCAAAAAATTTGTGTATGATTTGTACTAAAAAACATAATACTCCCATTCATACAGACAAAATTAATCATTCTAATTTACATGGCAATAAATTTGAAGGTAATACTTATTGTTTATTTAATAATCAGTCAAATGAAAATATAATTTTATCAACAGCCATATATAACACCAATGATAAATATGGTAATCACCATTCATGTAGATTTTTACTAGATTCTGGGAGCTAGGTAAATTTTTGCGTATGTAAATTTGCCTGAAAATTAGGACTTAAGCTTATTAAAAATGATCTCCCCATTTCAGGTATACATAACTCATTATCTCAATTCAAATAACCCCCTAAGATCAAAGATCATTTTACAGTGTTACACTTACATTCCACTCTCAATATAAGAACTTTTCATTCAAATTGCAATGTGCTGTTTTATCTGATATATCGGACAGCCTTCCATCAATCACATTATTTGACATTTCTAATCTTAATCTTCCTTGTAATATATTTCTAGCAGATCCCAAGTTCAACATAGCAAATAACATTGGCATACTGACTGGAGCTCAACAGTTGATTGGACTTCTACTTGAAGTCTTATCTTGCCTGGAAAATTCATTAAAAATTCCAGATATCTTATTACTCAGGAAACTAAATTAAGATATATACTTCATGGTCGCCTTCCTAATAACATTAAGGACAATACTGTTGCATATTTTCTCGTTCATAACACTCATAAAAATCTCTCAACTATACTCAAGAGTTTCTGGAAAATTGATGAAATTAATACTGATGCTTCAGATTATGAAACCTCTACAAGTGAAAAAGATTTTCAAAAAACACTATTCGAAATAAAGCAAATTTGTCCTGTTGTTGCCATGCAAAAATAATAACATTCAATAAGGTGATTCTTTTATTAATGCTAAAAATAGATTCTTATCTTAAAAAAAAACTAATTAACAATCCAATCTTAAAAAGGACTACTTCGCTTTCATTCAGGAATATTTATTATTATGTTACATATCATTACTCAACTCCAATGATTTGTTAATTAACAAATCGAACGTGCTATTTAACTCACTATTTGGTATTCAAGCCTTTTAGTCCAACAACTAAAATTTGAGTTCTCTTTGACGGTTCAGCTAAAACCACCAATCCCTTAATGATACTTTATTAGTCAGACCTGTAGTCCAACAAGACCTATTTTCCATATTGCATAGATTCAGAAACCATAATTACGTCATTATGTTTGACATAGCTAAAATGTATCATTAGGTATTAATTAAACCTAGTGATTCAGATTCACAGTATATTCTTTGGTGTGATTCTCCAAATCAAGAAATAAAACACTTTGCATTTCAAACCGTAATGTATAGGACCGCTTGTGTACTGTATTTAGCCCCTAGATGTCTAATTCAAATAGCTAATTAAAATGAGGATGATTTTTTACAAGCCTCTAGGGCCATTCAAAATGATTTTTATGTTGACAATCTCATTACAAGTTCAAATAACTTAAATGAAGTTATTCAATCGAAAATTGATATTTCAAATTATTACAATATGGTTTTCCACTCCACAAATGGTTTTCCAATAATGGTACCATTTCTTCTTCTAAACACAATTCTTACAATCCTTCAAATCAAGAAGAGAATTTATGTACTTTAGGAGTTCTTTGAAATAATTTTTCAAACATGCTACTTTTCCAAATGACTCATTCTAAAAAACACACTAAAAGAAATATTCTAACCACTAGAGCAAGATCCTTTAGAACTCATTGGTCCTATTGTTTTCTCACATAAACATTTTATGTAATTGTTATGACAACTTGAAATTAATTAGGATGAAATATTACCCAAAATGTTACTAAAACAATGGGTCAATTTATACAACCAGTTGCAATTGATTGAATCGATTAAAATAAATCATTCCATCAAACCTAGTATTGATAGTAGAATTAGTTCTATTCAAATATTCTCTGATGCCTCTATAAAAGGCAATGTTTGTTGCATTTACAACAACTTTTTAGGGCGAGGTGAGTTACTGGTTTTCCAATGAGAACTCTGAATTTTTGTCTCAAGGTCATAGCCATAGACCCAACTTTCATCCCCAGTAACAATTTTGGCCATGAAGTCTGCATCTGCATGAAGACGATCCTTCAATTCTGTTCAAACTGAAACACGATTTTCTTTTTCTTCATCACTCAAAAGTCTTGGACCAAATTTGTCAGTCACTCGTCTCATTTGCAAATCATCTGTTAAAATGCTTTGCATAGACCCATAGGAGATGTTAAGTTCTGCAGTAAGCTCTCAAATAGTCATTCGCCTGTTTGAACGAAACAAACAAGTTTGGCCAATATTTACACATTTTCATCTGTTTTTGAGGTCGAAGGACATCCCGACTGTTCCTCGTCCTTAACCGACTCATTTCCACTTTTAAATCACTCATACCACTTCTAAATAGTCTTCAAAGTTACCACATTATCACCATACACTGATGTTAACACTTCGTAAGCTTCTTTGGGACTTTTTTCAACTTGAAATAAAACTTAATTTAATGCGTTGTTCAAGACCCATGTTTCATGACAGACACTACAAACACGACCTCACTGTAGCGGCTATAGAAGCAGAATGACAAGCCGGAACTTGTTCAAACTTGTCACTGCCTATCTTAACACATGTGGGTATGAGACATACTAGTTGAAATCAGCGTAATTGCTGCTATAAAAATTCATTCACTGTATTTTTTGATCATACCTTGTACATAGATTCTACAATAGTACTACATTGGATTCATGGACAACCATTTAATTGGAAAGTATTTGTCAACAATAGAATTTCTGAGATTCAGAAAAATACTTCAAATGCTAATTGGCATTATGTCAAATCCTCTGATAATCCAGCAAACGTATTGTCTAGAGATTGTACATTATGTAAATTACTTGACATGTCACTTTGGTAGCATGGTCCTCAATGGCTTTCACAATCATCCTTCCACTGGCCAAAGGAAAATAATATTACTTTTAATAACTGTAAAATGAATTCTGAATGTTTAATAGAAAAATGTAAAAATATAATAACATCATTTGTATACAAATGATGTATTTGATTACACAGAGCAATTTTCTCCCCTACACACTCTAATTCGCACACATTTAGTTTTTGTTTTAGAGTTTTTCATAATAGTAAATCAATTAAAATAAAACAAATCACTGGTTCCCTAACTACAAAGAAATTAAATCATACGATTAATCCAATTATTCAACAATTGTAACACATGCATTTTAGTAATGAAATAAATAATCTTAGAAACAATCAAATTATTTCTAATCACAGCAAACTTATATAACTTGATCCATTTCTGGATAATTTAGACTTACTTCGTGTAGGAGGCAGATTACAACACTGTATAAGATTACAATGTTAAACATACTCTTATTTTACATCCAAATGCAAATATTACAAAACTGATTATTAATGCTGAGCATCTGCATCTTTTGATTTGAGTATTCAATTAACACATTATTCCTTACTTCAGAAAAATTGAATTATAAATGGTAAGAGAATTAATTCTTCTATCATTTATAAATGTATGATATGCTTTCAATATAATGCAAAATGTCCAGGTACAATAGCTTGGTCAGTTACCATCTTCCAGAGTTATTCCTTCCCAACCATTCTCTACGTCCGCATTAGACTACGGCAGACCAATAATGATTTGTCATGACAGGCAGAGGTCTAAAACATTAAGTAAATCTTATATAGCACTTTTCATATATCTCACTACTAAGAATTAGAAACTAATAAATAGTTTCATTTCTGACTTCACAGTCTTTATTGCAGGATTTAAAAGATTTAAATCACGTAAGGATATTTCCACTCAAATCTTTTCTGGTAATGGTTCCAATTGTATCAAAAATATACTTTACAATTTGTATCAATTTTTTAAGTTCAGAAAAATAAAAATCAGACATTCAAGCATTCACAACTATACAAAAGTATAACCTGGTTATTTAATCTTTCCTCTTCACTGCATTTTGGTGGTTTATGGGAAAGTGCATTGAAAAGCACTAAATTTCATATGCCTCATGTAATTGGACAAACGATCTTCAATTTTGACAAATTGTATACAGTGTTAACACAAATAGAAACCTGTCTCAATTCCTGCCCTATCTTCGCTTTTCAACAGATCATAGAGATCCACAACCTCTATCTCCAGGACACTTTCTCAGGTTGTCCACTCACTTCCTTGCCTGAACCTAATTACCAAAAGATTAAAATTAATCGCTTATGCCATTGACAATTACTCCAAAAATGTATACAATCTATCTGGAGATGATGATCTAAGGACTATTTACATTATTTACAGCAACTCAAAAAATGGCATTTTCCGTCCTGTAATCTTTATGTTGGAAGTTTACTATTTAGTTAGTGATAAAAATTCTACATCTATGCATTGGAAACATGGAATTTTCACCCAAGTTTGCCTGGGTTCTGACAACCTAGTAAGGATTGTTGATTTGCATCAGTTGATAAGACGATTGAGAAGACCTGTCCATAAATTATGCCTATTACCAATCTCAAATGATTGTTTGAGATTGGTAATTATATGATTATTGTTTAATATGATTGTTTATATAATATGATTGTTTACAAGCTAATAAATATTATATTTATAACCTAATCTACTTATTTGTGTTAATTTAATAATGATTTGACATCTATATTATATGATTATGTATTGATTATATATTAGGTACAATAAGAAACCACTATTAATTTATTGTTCTTGAGGATTAGGGTTCCCTAGATCTATTTTATTATTTAAGATTAATGTAAATGTAATTTGAAAGTATTATAGATTAAAATATTCAATTATATTATATTTATTTAAGCAATATGCCGATTATTATTATTATTCAAAATATTATATGAACTTTTTAATTAATTTATTATACATTTATATGAATGCTGTTAATATTACATCATAAATAAATTTAAATACAATTTCAACTAAAAATAAATATTACAATTATATTTATGTTCATTTATTTACAATTAAACTTGTTTGTTATTCTGTTGAAACACAACATTATGGATGGAATCACGTATGTAATTTATTGTAATCACAAAAATTACTAAGGTTTCATTTGCTCCTTTTTTATTAAAGGGAAAAAACTTTAAATGTTACTAAAGGAAGACTTTAAAATGTTTAAATTAAAAATTATCATTTATTTTCTTATCTTTATAAATTCTCACTTTTTTTACAACTCTTACTTTATATATTTTCTTATTACTCTTTACTATTTCAATATGTTTAATGCCCTATTTTTAGTCAGTCTAGTTACTCTTTATAAATTAATGATACTCTTTATAAATTCTCAATTTTTTTATTACTCTTATTATTTCAATATGTCTAATGCCCTATTTTTAGTCACTCTAGTTCCAACATCCAAAGATTCAACTCATGTTTGTTACAAATGTATAATTAATTTATATAATAATGATATATTTATGAATTACAAGTTCAAGGTATAATAACATTTATATTATAAAAGAAATAAAAACTTTTATTTATTTGATTAAACCAGCGAATAATAAAATATTTAGAATTAAACCTTAATTAATTAAGTATTGAACCAAGGTGGCATATTATTCAACATATATCACGATAATAACAATTCTACTTGTTATTACTTCCTTATCTTACTGCATAAAAATTACAAATAAAAAATATAATAAATAACATTTAAGTATTTTTGAACTAATTTCTGATTAATTTACTTACATTTTTGGTTTAAAAATGTAATATATCACCATAATTACAAAAAAGAAGAGTACATATTTTTAGTATAAAACTTGTTAGCTATTAACCAATAATTAAAACAAATATAATAACTTCACTTTTTAATAATCTGAAATAACTATAAAGACAAAACTAACAATGAATATATGTAAAGTGAATGAAACAAGATAAAAGTAAAATTAACTGATAAAAAATAAAATAACATACCGCATCAGTAGCAACCTCTTCCTTCTCATCTCCAGTTCCAGGAACTCCCCCTCCTATTCCTGCTGCTGTTATATTACTAGAATTAGTATTTGTTGCATTCAAATTGTATTTAGACAGCCACTGAAACTCTTGTGCTCCACCTCTCTTCTTACCAACATCTGTGAAATTTAAATACAAATACGTGTTCATGTTACTATTATTAGACTAAAAAAGAGAAAAACTAGGAATTAAATTTGCAAACTGTATTATTAATAAGGAATAATCACATACCATTTAATTAAGTGAATTCAACTTTTTTGTAATAATAACTAAATAAATTCATTTCTACTAACATTGTAACCATTAAATCTAGAATACCATTTATAATATAAGTAACCACTTCTTGCTGACTGTTAAGTAAAAATAAGCAGATATTAATAATAACATTTTTTTATAAATTAAGCAAAACAAAAAACTGATTCCTGCATATAAAATGTATAAACCGGTACAACAAAATAAAACTAAACTATTAATTCTTATCATCAACAGATAACTTATACATAAATAACAATTTAGTATGATTTATCTAAATTTTATCAATTTAAATATTTTGTTAAATTTAACCAATCACTCTCTCTATCTCCTTCAAATATATAAATACGCATATGCAAATACACAATCTGATTAATAAATTTTATAAAAATGTATACTGTACATTTATTACAAATAATATTGTACTACTCCAAAACTTTACACGAATTGTTAAAGAATAACAAGCTATAAATGTTTTATTTAACATGTTTTTGTGTTTTGTTTGAAAAAACTAGCTTTAATTGTGATTATCTGAAAACTTTAAATATGTACTGTAAAGTATTTATACAAAATAAAATTATAAAAGTAAAACTTACAATTAAAGCAATAAAGTATTGAAATAAATTAAAAGACAGTTTTGGTTTAGAAATAACTATCATGGCAATCTTCCACAATTGAAAAAGTATTTTGATAAAGTAAAAGATCAAACAGAATGAATATTTTTTTCATATTGAAACAGCAATGACATATATAACAGCAAAAAGAAAATTTCTGAATATATCAAAGGGAGAAAACAAACAATGCACTTTCTGAAAATATCAACAAAACAATAGAGGGTTAATATAAAAATAAGTTATTTAGTAAAAACTTTATATAAAAATGCTAATAATTCTGATGACTTGCAAAAAAAATTATTTTAAAGTCATAAATTATTAGATTTTTTTTTTAAAGTCATAAGTTACTAAATTATTTAAATGCATTGTTAAAATGTGATTAACTATTGAAAAATTTATATTTGTGATGAAAACTTAATTAGAGATAAAATCTCACCTCAGATAAAATACAGATTTTGGCCTACAGAGATTTTATCTCTGTTGGCCAAGATTCAAGAAAAGATTTTAAAAGGAAGCACCATTGAAAGTGTTATTCAGAAATAATTTAAGAAAGTCTGTGAAACAGCTTTGGTGACCAAAAATGTGCCCGACATTTCAATTTTAACAATGCAGGTTGTACAGGACATTAAACTGGCAGTTACAAGGTCTCCTTATAAATATTTATGAAGATTAAGTCGGGAATAGAACATTTTACTAGGTTCAACCCACACTGCAGTAAGGAAAATGCTGAAATGTTATCCTTATCAAATGCAGGTTTTCCATGAGCTGGCTTATGTTGATTATGCTAAGAGTTCACTACTATCAATTGTTCCAAGAACTTCATTAGTGGCAACATAGGCATTTTAGATCAAATGTTTTTCACAGATGAAGTGTGTTCCACCTTGATCAATTACCGGACCTGAGGTACTGAAAACCTACACATTTTCTTTGAATTCCCCTACATCCACAAAATAAGGGATATGGTGTGCAGTATCATGGTGATGAATAATAGAATCCTTGTTTTTTTTTTTAAAACTGTCTATGCTGTGATCTATCAAGAAATTATCCTACAGTTCATAGTCTTACTATAAGAGGCTAGTGTGACTGCTGGTTGCAACAGGACACCAAGATCGCCTTATCTGACTAGTCCAGACTTCTTTCTGTAGGATTACATAAAAAAATTGTTTGTAGGAGTAATCCAAACCACCCTGAAGTAATTGAAGACAAACATTACTAATGCCACACAGGAAATAAGACAGGATACAGCTAACATGAGAAGCCAGGGACATGGTCATATAATTTGACAAGTGCATAAATATGGATGGATATCATTTTCAACATCTGTCAAATTATGTAATATGTAAGTGTTAGGAATTAACTATTATTTATAGAATAAAATAAGTGATGGAGCCTCTTTTAAGTTGGAACACTCTGCATTATATTATACAAATTCCAATATTATCTTCACTTGTAAATATTTATAAAAAAGGTTATCAGCAATATTTCCTCCAATTTGTTGCCAAAATCTTGAAAATTTTTACTAATAAGTATCGGCAACTATAAAACTATCTTAAAAAATTCTACAAATCATTTTTTTTTTACTAAACATTTTTTTGGTTGACAATGAGTAAGATAATTTATTCTTAATTTTATTTTACAAATATGCTGAAAAATATTAACACAGTGACTGCTCAATAATGTTAAACTGCTCACTAACATTAACTAGTGAGCGAAGCAAGCATAGGTAAAACTTGCTTAGTTTATATTTTTCATTTTATTTATCTATTATCTTATTTCAAAATAGTGTTTCAGTGGTACCATCTGAGAAATAACTAACAACAGTGGTAGATCATCTACTGCAATAATACCAAATTTTTTTTTTGTGCATGTCTTTTATGTCACTCACAGAATGTAGTTGAAAATTATTTTCATTTTATCCTGGTAAAAGAAACTTTTTTGTTGTAAAATCAATATTCAGAACATTATCATTTATATTTACAATATTCTGCTTTTAACTGCCTTAAATAAAACAAAGAGATTCACAATTTAACTGGTTTCTTTTCAAACCTTACTCTTTGACAAACATGTAGAATTTTGTAATTCTTATTTTATTTTGTAAGAAGTTTTTCTGATAGTCCCAATAAAAGTTTTTCCTTTTAAAAAATTTACACTGTTTTCGTAGACTGTAGACTGATTTGAAGATTTTTCTTCTTTTTTTATCATTATTCCTCAATAATGATTAATTTATTTCATAAGAATATAGTACTTGTAGTTAATTGGATATTAGCAGTTTGTTTATTTTTAATGTCACATAATATCAACATGAAGTGTATTGTGTGATTATGAATGCAACTTCATGGAAATACTGTGTGAAATATCTTCTATATAAAATTAATAAAACTTTTCTGGCATTCTAAATTCAATGAAAGAATCATTAACACATGAAATAGCCAAGATTCAAGTCAAGGGAAGTTTTTTCCTTAAAAAAAAAAAAAAAGCAAACAATATGACAAAGAGCAGAAAAAATCCATTTAAAAAGAAGTCACTCAAGTTAAATTTGAATCTACTTTCACTATAGAAATTAAAAGTTAATTTTCACTTCAACTAATGTATCTGAAACAACCAATGTGAATAATTGTAAAACTGAAAAAATTTCCAAATTAAATGGATTCAAAGTCCAATAATCAAATTTTTTTAAAATATATACATACACATCCTACCAAGCCTTAAAAGGTTAAAACAAAAAACTTGGCTAAGGTTTAATATTACTTCACAACCAACTCAATGGATAATTAATTAGTGGAACAAAGAATATGAGGCCCAGACCTCAAGCTGCATAGACCAGAAATAATTTGCTATTAATTTGATAAATAAGAAATACTTACAATCAATAGCTCTGAAAAGATCGCCAACAAAATTACTAGTCTTCATGCCAGGTATCATTTCAAATAACAGTTTAAGTTTTTTAGAAGTTATGTTAACATATACATCAGTTCCATCTTGGTGTTTACTTTCTGCATCTAGAACAATAAAAAATTTTAAATTCAATTAGTTTAGGATCTATAATCATGCCAGTAGCAATCCCCAGTAAGTGGTTGGTTCATAGTAAATCTACATTTATGATAGTTTAATCCTCTTTCATACACTGCACAACCAATCAGAAAAAATTATGACAAAACTTATAGTGCACTTGTAAACATATCTCTTATTTTTCTTAGGTCAAACAACTTTCGGGAAAAGTATAGTCCAGAATTTTTGTTTTTCTGTAATCCTGTTTTATAAATGTTAAAACTAATACTTATACTATCTTTAATAAAAGCAAGTTTATAACAGAGTTTTCGGATTTTTTTTTTTTTTTGTACAACTTTTTATAGAATGTGAGATCTTTTGGATTGAATTTCTTTATTAAATGATATTAGTACTACACTTGACAATTCTGAATAACAATTTTCTATATAATAGAGTACATGTTTTTATTTGTTAATATATAGAAATTTTTATCAATTAAAATACAGTTATAATTATAAATGATAAAATAATTCACAATCTCCTATTCTGCTCACAATGGATTGTGCGCGCGCGTGTGTGTATGTGTGTGTGTACAGGCTGTTTCACCAAGAAATGGAAAGAATTTCAGGATGACTTCTACCAGTGAAAAAAAAAAAAATGTTTATATAAACATGGGTCTGGAAATGCTCTGTCAGTGAGTTACGGCTGGTGAAAGATTTCATCATGATTCCTGGACAAAGAGTGAGATTAAACCTTACTGAAATTCTAGGAACCCAAACTATGGGTTAAGCTTGATGGTTTCTTATGGTTTTTGAGAAACTGGACTAGAACACAAATAAACTGAATTAGAACCTGTTTTTTTTTGTGTTTTACATACAACAATTTGGTTACATGGTTAATAAATATTTACAATTTTTAAACAAAACTTGTAGAATATTTAATTTTGAACAAAATTATGTAAATATTTAACTACAAAACAAAAACAAGTAACAAAAATTATTTTTATTTACATAAAAATATCTGAAACATACAGAAAACCATCTAGTAGTAAGATGTAAGTTCTATTTTATTTGCTGATGAGGCAACATTTACAAGAGATGGAGTCAATAACTTCCAAAACAAACATCATTGGGATTTTTCAAATTTAAATGCCACTGTAGAAAGCAGTTTTCAACACAGGTTTTCTTTTAATATTTGGTATGGGATTATTGATAAGCATATGATTGGACCTACCATTTTCAAAGGTCGCCGGGAAATGAATATTGAATTGTTTAGCAGATAATCTGCAACAGCTTTTAGAAGATATTCCATTAATAATGAGACAAGAAATGATTTTCAACAAGATGGGGCTCTTATAAATTTTCTTTGAGATGTTAAAAATTATTAGAGGTAACATTCAGAAACAACTGGATCGAACGAGAAGGACCAATTAATTGACCTCCTTGATCACCTGATCTAATGCCAATGGACTGTTATGTGTGGGGATATATGAAATTGATAGTATGCACTGAAGACGTCTACAAAAGAATTGATGGCAAGAATTTTCATTGCATTTGAAATTCTATGAAATAATCTAAATAAGGTGAAAACAGCCATCAAAAGAATTTCAAAACAAGCAAAGTACTATTTTATTTGCTGATGAGGCAACATTTACAAGAGATGGAGTCAATAACTTCCAAAACAAACATCATTGGGATTTTTCAAATTTAAATGCCATAGTAGAAAGCAGTTTTCAACACAGGTTTTCTTTTAATATTTAACAGTGATATTTAACAGTTTTTTATTGTGTTAACAGTGAAGGAGGACCATTTTGAACAGTTATAGTTGTTGTAACTTCTTAATATGTTTTTATTATTTTATTTTTGTTGAATGATTTTAATCCTAGATATTTTTGGATGTTAAAAATATTTAATTAAAAAATTAATGTATTTTTCAGCCATGTTTCGGATATTTTGATATTAATAAAATTATTTTTTTTTACTTGTTTTTGTCTTGTAGTTTACATAATTAAGTTTTAAGTTTATTTACATAATTTTGTTCAGAATTAATTCTCTAGCAGTTTTTTCTTTAAATTTTACATATTTATTAACCATGTAACAAAGTCATTGTACGTAAAACAAAAAAATAAGATTTTCACCATAATTTTTTGTGTTCTAGCCCAGTTTTCTCGAAAACTGGGCTAGAACACAAAACACTGCAGATACAGTTCTGAGAGCTGTTTTATTCAATTTTTCGGATCAAAAACCATAAGCAACCATCAAGCTTACCCCATAATTAAGGTTCCTAGAATTTCAGTATGGCTTTATTTCACTCTTTGCACAGGAATCATGGTGAAATCTTTTACCAGCTGTAACTCATGACGAAGCGTTCCTGGATCCCTGTTTATATAAGCGTTTTTTATTTTCACTGATAGAACTAGTCCTGAAATTCTTTCTGCTTCTTGGTGAAACACCCAATATACCGTGTGTGTATATATATATATATCTATATACAGAATGTTTTTAAATTGGTGGGCTGGCTATGCTTTTTCAGATTCTATTTGTAAAACTAAACAAAAATATGCTTAGAAAAACTGGGAATTTCTCCTTCATTCCCCCACTGTCGCCATTTTATTACTTTTATATAAAAATTTATATCTCAAGTTTGGATAGAGGAATCACATTAATATTTGGTAAGCATCTTTGTAATAAGATTTAAAATTAACAAAAAATCAGACTTAAATACCTTCACAAATTGCAAAATGGCAGCCATTTTTATTTTTCAATCCGTTACATCTCCTTAAAAATAGGTTTTATCAAAATGTATATTTCTGCTAAAATATTAAGTCTTTTATTTTGAACAAAATGACATTTTATTTTTCAAAAATCATTTACCAAGTAGTTGAGTTATGGTAGAAAATTGATGTTTCAATTTTGTGTCTGTTTTCAGGTCCTCCACTTAAAATTCAATTCGATTAAATATTAATTTCTTTTATTTATTGTTAAATCTAGTATTGTAAATTAATATCAAATTAAGTAATAATTTTCTCACAATAAAATTTAATATTACATAATGATAAAACAAATTATGTTAATTTTTCACTTTTGAATAATTTTACACGGCAATTATTACTGCTGATCATGTTAACAATGTAAAAATGAAGCTCTTTCAACAGGAATGATGTTCAAAACTATCACAATCAGTGCATCTGGAGCAATCAGAATCCTCATGGTACTTTCCAAAGTATTCAATGGACAGGCCGCAGAAACCTGTGCACTGACCTGCCTCAACATCTGACTTAAACTCTCTTGACTTCTATCTGTGGGGCCAATTGAAACATATTGTTTAACCACTTTAAATACTCAACACTAAGAATCTTCAACAAAGAATTCAAAATGGATTTCAAGAAATTAGAACACTCCCAGATTTTTGAACGGTTTAAACATTCTCTATGATAAAGACTGGTGACTTGTGTAATTTCTAATGGTGGACACTTTGAACATCTCTTATAACTTTTAGCAACTGTTAACAATTTATTAAAAAAAAAAAAGAAAAAAGTATACCTAATGTTCTACAACAATTCTAAGATTATTACAGGTAGTTTTATTATTTTGTAAATTATTAAATCTACTACTGTGAAATAATTACTTAATTTGATGCTAATTTACGATGATAGAACTAACAATAAATAAAAACAATTAATATTTAACCGAACTGAACGTAAAGTGGAGGGACATGAAAACAGACACAAAATTGTAAATTTTCTGCCATAACTCAATTAACCGATTTTAAAAAATAAAATGTATTTTGTTCAAAATAAAAGGCTTAATATTTTATTAGATGAAATACATATCGATAAAATTATTTTTATGGAGATATAACGGATTTAAAAATAAACATGGCCGCCATTTTGTAATTTGCAAAGGTATTTAAGTCCTAATTTTTTGCTAATTTTAAAACTTTATTATAAAGATGCTTACCAAATATTAATGTGATTCCTCTACCCAATAGACATTTTTATATAAAAATAATAAAATGGCAGACAGAGGGAGAACAAAGGAGAAATTGCCATTTTTCCTATAGATATTTTTTGTTTAGTTTTACAAGTAGAATCCAAAAAAGTACAGCAGCCACCATTTTAGAAACACTCTATATATATACTTTAAAACACATTTTAAGGTCCTTGAGCAGCATATAAATTACAGTTAACTTATAAATTTAATATTATAGCTATTACACACTAGTATTTTGATAAATACTAAACTCAGTATGCAATAATCAGTTAATGCAAGATTGGTTGTTTACAACTGACTCTCTAAGGTTCTGAGATTCAAATCCTAGTAAAAGAGTGGATAGATACTGGTGTACTTTGGTGGTTGGGTTTCAATTAACCACATGTCTCAGAGATGATTGGCCTGAGTCTGTACAAGACTAAACCATCTCTTTTACATGTCCGGCATTAGGGAGGGATTTCTTATTGTTTTCTAGCTGAACAGATTATAACATACACATTAAGATGGAAAAAAGAAGAAGCAACTGATAATAAAGCAAAGCAAAGCAAAGCTTTTCTGATCCAGTTATAAAGTCAAGGTACAATTATTTTTGTTAATTTTCAATTATATATAATTAATTTCAAATATGTACAAGTTCATAAAAATATTTCATAAGACAAAAAATAAAAAGTTCTGAACTTGTAAACAAAGTACATGAACTACTACAGCAGATAACGCTAATAGCTACTGAATTTAATATGAACAGAGATCAACTACAAGTACAAAAGAAAGAGTTAAAGTATTATAAAGCAGAAAGTAATACCAGTGAAAAAAATTATAGAATTGTCTATAAGTAAGTGTTTATTGTTCACTAAGATGTAATAAGTTAATACCTAATATTTTTTATACAAAATAAATCATTAATTACATTTCTGAAATTTTCTAAGTCCAGAGATTTTGTTTTGCTTCTTCATTTATTTATTTTAAAGCTTAATCTCAACATATGCAAATCATACATCTTTAAATAATATATCTACTGGTAATAATACTGCACTGGTACTATAAGCCCCTTTGTCTCCCATATCTTTTTATTAACTTTTATAAATTCCCTTCCCATTACTAATTAGCATATATTTTCTGGTGCACATATAATTCATCAAATTACTTCTCATTCTAATAAGATCTAGAATTAATGGATCTTATTGTAGCAATCTTTCAGGAATAATTCTGGTTTTATCTCATTAAAATTTTCTGAATTTTTTTTCTAGTTTAATTAACGATATACAAAATGAACAAACTACAAATTAAAAAAGACAAAACAAGAAAATGTAGCTTCTCTGACCAAATTTTTTGAACACCATAAAAAAAAAGAAACAAACAAAAAAATGTATATATATATAGCACATCAGACATTTCTTTTTTGAGGAGTCTCATACTACTGGGTGTCAGATGGGCACCTGTTAAGCTAATTTGCATTAATATAAATTTAAAAAAAACCAGTGAAGGAGATATTTCTTCTTTGACCAATTACAACATTTTTAAAGAATCTTTTACACTACTATGCACATTATCATTATAATAGTGATAGTAAACACTACTTATGAAAAATATCCTGATATATAGAATAAATTTATTATTTTTAACAAAGTTCCTCCTTCTACTCATAAAACAGACAATTCTCCAACTAACAAAATGCACAACACAGAAGACAGACAAAAAATTTATCAAAAGAATTGAGTTCAAGAAATAAGTTATAATGAAGAATAAAACACAATGTTTACTGGATAAAAATTTTACATTGGAAAAGTATTTTAAACAAAGCTTTAAAAACTTACAGTACATTGAAATCTATAATATAGAAAAGTGCTTTAAAATTGTTATAAGTTAACAGTAGAAGTCTCTTGTTTTTTTTTTTTTTAGTTTTTTAGTATCCTAAATTTACCAGCAGACAGCATTGCATAATAACAAAATAACTAGTCACATTTTTACTAACACTAATTTTCATTAATTCATGACAAAATGGAAAAAAGAATAGAATTTGCCAAAAATTATTCTAAGCAATTTTAATTCAGTTGTGAAGTTTTAATGAAGAATGGAATAAATTATCACTTAACTTATTTGCACCAAAATTGTAACTTAGTTACTGTACCTAGTTTTGTTTAATGTAAAGCTATCTACAATTTAAATAACTAATTTCAAGATTATACCTTTCTTACAGGCTGTGTCAATATCTAACTAGTGTAAAAGAACTAACAAGGAAAAAACTAAGTTCTATAAACAGATGTTCAGAAACCAAGAAAATCAACTAGGCTTCAAAGGAGCACTTAGAAATGCAATTCACATTATGGAATTTTAAACGTGACTATATATTTCATATATTATATTTATTTCATATGAAATAAATTTGCATATATTTATTTCATATGAAATAAATATGTGCAAGTTATGAGTTACAGATGACTACAGATAAGTGATAAAATACATTTTTAACATGATTTTTTTCATCCATCGTTGCATTTAGCAATATATCTTAATGCAGAGATTATGGTATATGCACATGTATTAGTCAAGGTAATTCAAATGATTATTCAAATATATGTTTACTCTAGTTTGGCTTTTAAGCAAGAGATTATTACTAAATTCTATAGATAAATTTTTTTTTAATTATATGAATTACATTACATTATTAACTGATGACAAGGAATTTTAGAAAAGCATTATTAGTTAAGGAGAATGTTTTTAACATTCTAACATAAGCATTATTGTACTAATCTTGTATACATTGCAAAATGCAAAATCACTCATTCTTTTATTGTTTAATCACACATTACTCTATTAATATGTCCACGTATATGAGTTGGACGGTCCAACTCAAAAAAAAACAAATAAAGAAATCTTCATATGGATGAAGATTATATTTTTATTTGCAAAATGTCCAATGGTCTATGAAAATAGCTCTCTATAAAGTATGCAGGTACTTTACTATAAACAGTTCATGTTTACTCAGTTTTCAGGGAACATGAACATTGTAACTCTACCAAAGGACAGAATTACAATTATAAAATTTATTTAAATGTTTAAAGAATGTAAATTACATGCAAGAGTTGTAATTGAGCAAGTTTTTGCTACACAAAAAAAAATATTTCACAATTTAAGTCATATAAATACGTTACATAAAGAAATTTACGAAGTTAGTATCAAATAAATTAATAAACATAGTGTAGAAATATAAACGGTGGCTGTAAATTATTAATCAAAATATATCAAAAACTTGAAAACTAAAACAATAAGGATGATAAATGGCAGTGAGGAAAAACTGTAAGATAAATCAATTTAATAGTACAAGAGTATAAATATAATAAATACTGCAACATAATTTTAATGTACATATTATAAATAACAAACTAATACAAATTTAAAACTTACAGTAGAGTGTAGTTTCTAGTTAATATAAAATGTAGGCTAATAAAAAGAATAAAGACTTTTCTTGTTAGATAAATGAATAACTTTATGTATACAGACAAACAGTACGCATAATAAAGAAACTACACTTGAAATCAATAAAGTACCTTAATTAAATAACTTATAAACTCCCCCATACAAATGCAGTATACAAAGTTTCTACTACAATATCACATTTATGTGCACGCACGCACGCACGCACGCACGCACGCACGCACGCACGCACGCACGCACACACACACACACACACACACACACACACACACACACAC